>SEYY01010369.1:107500-115000 GCA_009176605.1 Armadillidium nasatum
TCCTCTTTTATCTTTTTCTTTTTAAGTTTAGTATATGTTGTGATTTTCTCCACCAGGAAAATAATTTACCATGTTTTTTTTTTTTTTTTTTTTTTTTGTTTTTTTGTTAATGAAATTAAAAAAATAAAACTTCATATGATGATTGAAACACTGATATTTTTCAAGAATGGTTGAAGAATTAACTGAAAATAAAATTATTTTTTTGTGTATTCTTAGCGAGAGGTAATAATCCTACTTGTAAAGGAAAGAAGTTGTCTTTTAGTTTGTATTACTTTGGAAATGTAGGTGGAATTACATCCATACCACTAGTAAATTATTTGCTGCCTTATACAACTTAAAATCAGGACAAATTAATTAACACTTTTAATTAGGAAGTTAATCGGTTTAATAAACAATTATTATTTTATTAGAAAATATAATAGCTTTTCACATAATACACATGACGAATATTGCATTTTATTCTCTTGTATGTTGAGATATTTTATTGTTAAAAAATAATAGTTTTGGTCACACGATTGTTGTGATGTTATTAAGCTTTTTTATAAGTGGTATCTGTTAAGAACATTGTTGAGGAATTTTCATAGGAATAGTGTAATCAAGAAGAGAAATTTAAAAGGATTGTAGGAGTCAGAATTCTTTGGAAATGATTTTTCTCCTTTCAAAATCTACTTAAAAACACTTTATTTCTGGATTCTTTGTTTATTTGAAGTATATGATAAATATGAGGTCTAATGTTGGAAAAATGTGTTTCAAATGTTTTATTTTACAATAAGTATACAGTATATATAAAAGCTTAATTTTGATAATTTGGTTATTGTATACCATTATAGGAATATTATATTGACAGTTGTTGTCATTGTATTTATTCTTCATAGACCATCATTAGTATTAAGTATTGTAGGTTGGCAGACTTTATCTTTCATGATTTTAACTCAAAGACAAACAATGACTTTCCTCTTTGGATAGCCAGTAGACCAAAAAAGGCTAATATTAATCATTTTAAAGTTAAAAAAAAAATCTTGATTAAATCAACATGAATAGTTTCAAAGTGCCTACTTTACCTATTTTAGACCTACTAATTATATCTGATTAAGGGGAAAGGGCAGTAGGATTTCAAGTAGTATCATCAGTTCTCAAAGGCTTTGTTAGATTTGAAAAATCTATGTTTATCTTTTGTTAGGTATTCATTTTGAAGTTATTTGTGCATTCTTGTTAGAATAAGGTGTATAAATTATAAAAAGAGAAAAAGAAGCCATGTTATTTTTCCAATATTGTTTATTTTATGAATTTTTTTTTTTTAATCCAAACCTTACAAGCATTTCTAATTTGAGGAGAACTTCTCTAGGAAGGTTTTCTTTTTTTCATAGGGTCCACATGAGGGATGAAAACGGCTTTCAAGCATGTAATTTAATTATTCAGCGGTTATGCCATGGTGTATGATGATAAACAACTAATTCAGTTTTTCTGTAACCATATTTTCAATTTCATTGTTGTATGTTAATTGTTTTTCCTGAATGAGAGTGGATAAAGGATACATATTTCTCTTCCTTATTTTTTTATTTTAAACAGTCATTTATTGGATTCTATTCATACATCTTGCCATTTCATATCATGATCGAAATGGAAATTTAAATTCCAAATTTTTTTTTTTGCTTCTTCGTGCCAGTAATTTAAAGAGAGGCAGTTTGGATAATGATGCAAAATATGATAAAATATGTGTGTACACTTGCCCAGTAAAGTTTTATCTCCACAGCTGCCCTTCTCCAAAACTGACCAGTATCTGTGTATATACATTGCACATGTTAGTAGCCTTTGTCCTGTCTCTTAGCAATTTTTGGGGAATCTGTTTACTAGTAACTCACATTTCAATTTGGTTAATGCAATGGTAGGTATTTTTTTAAAAAATTAATGAGATTAAAGATAAAGCGATAGCCTTTTCGATATTACATCTTGAGAAAAAGAGATAGTATGTTTTATTCTAAATCTTCAATATATATATATATATATATATATATATATATATATATATATATATATATATATATATATATATATATATATATATATATATATATATATATATATATATATATATATATATATATATATATATATATATATATATATATATATATATAGAAAGAGAGAGAGAGAGGAAATCTCAAACTTTAAAGTTTGCTATATCTCTCACAGACTAATTCCATATAGAAAACTGTAATATATTAATCTTAAAGGTCATTGGTTCGAGTCCTATAGTATATATATATATATATATATATATATATATATATATATATATATATATATATATATATATATATATATATATATATATATATATATATATATATATATATATATATATTGGACAAAAATGTGGAAACAGCAGAATGAAAGAATGCATAAATATGACATACTCTATTAACTAAAACTGAAGGAGGTATCACAGGCATTCTTGTGATAAGTAACTCATAGTATCTGTAGGAAGCATCAGTTTCTTTGTTGAGTGACATTCTATTTTGGTACAAGTGAGGTATGCCTGACCATTCAGTTTAAAAGAGGGCAAATTGTTGGTACCTACCTAGCAGGTTCATCTGTGAACAAAGTGGCAATGTTATTGTATTCCAAGGTTATGAGCTCATATTGTGCTTGCAAAGAAACATAATCTGATGAACACTAACATCGTCATAAATTTAAATTGAGTGGCAGAATGAGCATTGTAGAAAATTGTGACCAAAAGTAAGGAAACTGTTGCAGGAGATACTTCTGAGCTGAATACCAGTTTTGCAAACACTATTAGAACAAAAACAGTGGGGAAGGAACTCAATAGGCATGCTGCAATTTCCAACCCTCTTGTAGATAAGATAAATAACGGAAAGAGAATAAAGTGGTGCAACACATAAGGATTGGACAGTTGTCAAATTAAACAACATATGAATCAACCATTACACTGTCTCAATCTCTGGCCAAGTATACTGACGGAGAGCACCATCCCAAGCTTATGAACGAAACCGTTTTCTGTCGAGAGCAAAGGATAGAGGTGATGGTGCCATCATAGTAATTTATAGGTCCTATTATCATCATGCATGTTAATCTAACTGCTATTTGGATAACCAAGTTCTTTCTGTGGTACAGACATTGTTTCCTAGGGGGTAGCACCATCTATCAAGATGATAGGGCACCAATGTGGACCAGTCATGGTTTGAGGAGTATGCAGATGAGGTTTCACATCTTCTATGGACCCCCTACAATCGTCCCGACCCTAATATTTTAGCCTGGAGAAAAGGGTTCAGGATCACTATCCATCACCATCATCTTAAAATGAATGTCTTGACTGTTGGATCTATTTTTTTTTTATTTCAAAGTATTTTTAAATCTTATACCAACAAATATAATTTGTGCATATACCTATTATACCAAGAATCTTTTGTAACTTTTTTTTTTTTTTTTTTTTTTTTTTTTAAGTACATTGTTTTGAGATAAGGACAACAATGCGTCCTTTAAAAAAAAAAAAAATAGTCTTGTGAAGGAAATGGAGTTTTTCAAATTTTTTGAAAAGGCGAGTCATTTGATTTTAACATTAATAATAATTTATTATTATTATTATTATTATTATTAATGATAAAAAACAGTTGAATAATATGCGCGAAATATAATATAGAGGCCAACAATAGACTCTAATATGTGTAAAAAAAAAATATTTTTAAAAATGAGTGATTTTATTTCATTTACCTTTGACAGAGATGAAATCATATTTTGACCCACTAAATTCAAATCCTGATATATGATTTTGTTTCTCCTACAAATATATGTTTTTTTTTTTTTTTTGTTTGTTTTTTTGGCGTCATTCAGGATTGCTGAATACGTCTTTCTCAAATAATGGTTTAGACACTAAGGTGGACATAATTAAAGTTAACTAGATGTTATCAGAATTTAGGCTTAATTTAAGGGATAGGAAAATCTCAAATCAGCTTATGCATGTATTTGCAAATTGTCCTTCCTTTTCCTACATCATTTACTGTTATGAGCTGACAACAAAATCATTTCACTACATTTTCAGGGATATTTCTTCATTCTTTTAAAAGTTTTAAACTTTTATTATGAATGGTTGATTAATTATTAAGAAATTAACTTCGACCATTGCTTGAATTGTAGTATATTGATGAATCTTTCTATAAAATTTTGTTTGACCATCTATGCTGGTCTATGTTTTCCCGAATTTACAATTATTTGATGTTCAGTCTGCTCCAACCATATATGTCAATACAAATCCAACTTAAACTTGCACTTCATTTCAGAAATAAAAGCATTTTGATAATACCTCTACTATTTTAAAATAATAAATAATAGTAATAATAATAAATTCAATGCGTTGAATGAAAAATATTTTGTATAGGAAGAAAATATTCGATTCAGCTTGTAAATATGTTCCCATTTGAAATGCTCGATTTCGTGTTGGAGAAATTATATGCCTCTGCTTTTAAATGTATTAGAATTATTTTGGTCAACCAGTGAAAGAACTGATTATCATTTTGTAATGAGTCTTGAGTGTTGGACTCAAGGAAGGTAACAAGAGTCTCTCAAAAGTGTCAGAATTTTAAGTCTTGTTAGAATGTACTGATAACTTTTGGGAGGGGGGGGGTGAGGTTCGATAATTAACCTTGGTTAGGATTATTTTTAAACATTATTATTATTATTATTTTTGCATGATGCTTGTTAGTATAGTCTTGATATAAAGCTTGAAGCTTGGTGGAAGATTTTGTAAACTTTTTTATTTATTTTTTTCCTCCTTAGTAATTTCTATTATTATTATTATCATCATTGGTGATGGTACTATCCTTTTAATTTATTATTATTTATTTATCATTATTATTATATTTCCACTATTTTAAAATTATTATTATTTTTATTATTATTATTATTATTATTACTCATTCTCTTATGTATGTTTATATTCTTATCTTTTTTCTCTCTCTTTTTCTTCTTTTTTCAGCTGGGAGTGTGGAGGTTCTACTATAGTCTAAGGTCCTTTGCCTCTTTCACCATCTGGAAGCATAGTATATATATATATATATATATATATATATATATATATATATATATATATATATATATATATATATATATATATATATATATATATATATATATATAATATATATATATATATATATATATATATATATATATATATATATATATATATATATATATATATATATATATTCATTATTAATATTATTATTTACAAATATTTTTCCTTATTAAATGCTTAGTTAAATTCACATATTTTATTATATATATATATATATATATATATATATATATATATATATATATATATATATATATATATATATATATATATATATATATATATATATATATATATATATATATATATATATATATATATATATATATATATATATATTATTGAACCAAATTTATTTTTATTGAAAAAAAAAAAAAAAAAAAAAAACTAAAAATAATTAATATATATATTATATATATATATATATATATATATATATATATATATATATATATATATATATATATATATATATATATATATATATAATATATATATATATATATATATATTATATAAATAATTTTTTTTTTTTTTTTTTTATTTTTAAATTTATTTATAATTTAAAATTATATTTATATATATATATATATATATATATATATATATATATATATATTATATATATATATATATATATATATATATATATATATATATATATATATATATATATATATATATATATATTTATAAATATAGTCATATGGTATGTGAATAGTGTTAGTATTTTAGTAATAATGATTTGTAATTATAATAATAATAATAATGGGGTAGATGTATCACTACTATTACTTTTACTACTACTACTACTAATAGTAATAATACTGTAATCAATATCTCTGTCTTCATGTAATTTTATCATAAATTTTTGTTTGGAAATTGTACTTATTGTTATTAGAAGTAGTAGGACTTATTATTAATATACTTATTTTTATTTTTATTTTTTTCATTAGAATATTAATCATCATTCTCTTCACTATCATAGTCATTATCAAATTAGTTTTTTTTTTTTTTTTACTGCTTTTTTTTTTTTTTTTTTTTTTTTTTTTTTTTTTTTTTTTTTTTTTTTTTTTTTTTTTTTTTTTTAGTAGTTACCAGCTGTCATTTTCACAAATTTTAATTTGTTCATTACCTAGAGTTGTATATTTAAATTTTAGATTTTTTTTTTTTTTTTTTAAATCTCTTTTTTTAAAGTGTTCATAATATTTATAAATATATTAAAAATATATTATATATATATATATATATATATATATATATATATATATATATATATATATATATATATATATATATATATATATATATATATATATATATATATATATATATATATATATATATATATATATATATTGTATGTGTGCTTTGAGGTTTTTGTAAGGAACTATTTCGTGGACCCACCCTTTTTCTTTGTAATGAAAAGACCATTAGCTTTCGTTTTGTTGTTGTTTGTTTCTCGTAAGATGTGGTTGGAATTTATGGTGAATAATTGAATTTTTTTTTTTTTTTTTTTTTAAATTAAAATTAATGGCTTTCCATTCCCATTATCTGTTAATTTTCGTGTTATATATATATATATATATATATATATATATATATATATATATATATATATATATATATATATATATATATATATATATATATATATATATATATATGTAGATTTACCCTATCATTTCTTTTCATCAGCAACAACAGTTAATATTGGAATCATCTTTTCTTATATGTTATTAACATGGTGTGAAATTCCTTCACAACTTTATTAACGATGTTAATTAACCAATGTAATTGGTCTCGTTTCTTATCATCATCATCTTCACCTTCCCCCACTTCCACACACACATACAAACACAACTTTAAAAAATGAATGGTAAATATATTAAGGGAATAAGGGATAAAAGTGTTTATAAATCACCTATTATAGGAAAAAAGTAGTGAGGAAATCTACTGCAGTGGGGGTTGGTCGTCTATTAGACTAGTAATTTGTCATTAGGAATGCAAATGTTTTGTTGTTGTTGTTGAAACCAATTCTTCGAAATTATCAACAACAAAAAAATAGGTGGAAAAAAAAACTTTGACTTGGTAGAAAGTTTTATTTATTATTATTATTATTATTATTATTGGACAATAATGACGCTCCCTTCTAAAGGAAAGTTAACACATATTATTAGCTTTAACATTTTTGTATAATTATCGTAATTGTCATTATGATTATATTTTTTGTCATAATTTATTATTGCAATTTCATCATCATTATTTTAATAAGGAATTGTAGAGTAGATTTATCGTTATCGATATAAGGAGGAGGGTGACTATATATATATATATATATATATATATATATATATATATATATATATATATATATATATATATATATATATATATATATATAT
>SEYY01010369.1:122500-129151 GCA_009176605.1 Armadillidium nasatum
TTTTTAGATTTTTGTTTATCTTAATTTAGTTTATGATTTTATTTTATTAGTTTTGATTACTAAGTATTATTATTAACTTATATTATATGATAGAAGAATCGATATGGATTGACTTAGTATATAATAATTAATATCAATGATTAATTAGAACATTCCAGTTATTATTATTAGAGAAATTGGATGTTAATTATTATTACTATTAATATTATTATGATATTTATTATTATAATATTTACTTATATTTATATCTATTAACAATATGCCATTAATAATATATTATTAGTTATTTCATGAGGAATTTTTAAGTGGATTATTTAGCATATGTATATCTATATTTTACTTAATATCATTTTTCCGGATAACAAATATAGTCATTATCAGGAAGAACAAGAGGAACATGCTTATAGAATCAGAGCGGATTTCCACCCCGTAGGTATCTGGAGTTAGTTGCAAATTAGATGTTTCCGGGATTCAAGTTATGTGACTTAACGGAAAACAATTATTCTCTCACTTCAAATTATCTTATTAATATATTTTCCGCCTATAAACTTCATCTAGTTAAAATAACTTTGGCGGCAACCACTCATTTAATACATAAGAAAAACGAGGGTTATTGGGATGTGACTTTATGAAAAACTCCACGTCCCTTAGGCAGGGATTACCTTCCATACTTCCATTTAAGGGTACTCATTCTGCTACCCCGACCCCTCTCATCCATTAGCCACCCCGGGGTGCGCATACCACCAGATACGATCGAGTAGACAGATAAAGACAGGGAGGTAAGCAGTGTAGAGCTGGGGAAAAAATCAGTAGGGATTCCTCCCGAGGTTAGAAGATACTCAAAGTTCATAATTACCATAAGACTAGAGTGCTATAAGTTGGAACCTTCTGAACAAACAATAGGGTTAAGTCAAGAGAACATGTAAAAATCATTGGGGAGTGTCCGAGTGCATTAACATAATAAATAGCAGGTCAAGAGTAAAAAACCTGAGCAAAGGAGGCTGGTAGAGAAACAAGCTACGTGTAGGTATAATATCGTCGTAAGGGACGAAGTGTATAGGAGGCAAAGGCAATAGGGGAGGCGACAATCAGATGGGACGCGAAACAATGCCTCTTACCAAAAATCAACAAATAAAACATGGGTGGTCCTGCAGACCACCATAGAACATTTGATTAGATATGACAAAAGACAGAGGAAGTGAGCTAGAAAGTAATAGAAGGTGCTTACCCGTAATGACTGAGTAAGAGACGCATGGTCAACCAAAATATGTGATTTGCCAGTGGTGTTCAAATGGTGACGTCGAAACTCAATGATGCAATATTGTTGGGGAGGTGAAGCTAAGAGTTTAAAAATCATGGAAAAATACATTTGATGTCTGGCGCAGTACCATATACCAGACGATTATGAGAAAAAGACAGTGGTGAAACGATGGTTGCGAAGATCAGTAAGCGGTCCGAATCCGAGACGTAATTGGTATCCAGTTTATTTTCAGGATTACCATGATAGCCGGGTAATGCAAACAGTAGGACCGGATAAACAGTGGTTCAAGTGCGTATTGAGGCTGAATTGTAGTTGTCAACATTTAAAAACATTCTTGTGGCCAGGACATAATGTCCATATTATGATACATTTTCTTTCTGAGAGAAAGAATGCAGAGTCAATCGAGTTGTCTGAATGAAATACAGAGACGTTTATAAACGCACCGTAAGGTACTTGCTTAGAAGCGGGACGTTTTAATACAGTTGAAATTCCTAAAGTGGCTATTTCTCAAGATCTAATTTTGGACATCGGGTAAATAAAATTTCCTTCTAAATTAATTTTTCACCTTAAAAACATAAAATATATATAACAGATCATACATTATAATAATAATATAAAAATGAGAATAATAATAATAATAATAAATATCTACATATAATTAAAAATATATAATAATTATAAAATAATAAATTATAAATAATTTAATAATATACAAAAATAAAAATATTTAAAGAATAATTAATAATAATAATAAATAAATAATAAATAATATAATAATAATAATATATACTATAATAATAATTGAAATAAAAAATTGATATAATTAAATATATTAAAAATAATAATATTAATAATATTTTATAATTAAAATAACATTAATATAATAATAAAAAAATAAATAATCATAATAATTAATAATAATAACAATAAGAATAATTTTAAATAATAATAGATAAAGTAATAATATAACATAATATAATAATAAAATAATTATAATCAAATAATAATAATAATTAAATAACAATAATAATAATAATAATATATAATAATATAATTGAATATAATTTAATAAATAATAATAATAATATTATAACAATAACTTATTATAAGGATACTTATTGTAATATGATAAATAAACATTCACACACACCTCAATCGCATGAAATACTGTGTAATTAGTCAGCAATATAAATATATAATAATATATGAAACTGTACAATATATATATAAATATTATAATTAAAATAAAATAATTATATTATATATATTATAATTAATATTATAAATAAATAATCAAATATATAATTATTTAATTAATTATATAATTATAATTAAATTAAATTAAATATAATAATAATATAATATATTATAAAAATAATAATTAAACAAAATATATATAAATAATTAAAATAATAAATAATAGAATCATTAATAAAATATAATTAATAATATAATAAATAAAATAATTAATAAAATTTTTTTTTTTTTTTTTTTTTTTTTTTTTTTATTATTTTTATATAATTATGAAATTAACAATAATAATAAATAAATTAGATAAAAATGAAGAATAATCTATTATAATTAAATTAAAAATAATATATAGATAATATATAATAAATAAATAATAATAATATAATATATATGTATGCATTATAATAATAAAATAAATAATAAAATTAGATAATAAAATGATAATAAAATAATAATAGTATTAAAAATTAATTAATATATTTATTATAACAAAGTAAAAATATATAATATATAAAATATATAGATAATAAAATAAATAAATATAAATAATTAATATAATATATAAATAATATAAATTTTAATATAATAATTAAATATAAAGAATATATGATAATAAAAAATAAATCTATAAAATATAATTAAATATATAATAATAATTATAATAATATAAATTAATAAATTAATATAACTAATTAACATAATTAATAATAATATAATAATAATTAATATATATTAATTAATAAATATATAATTAAATAAGATATTAAGTATAAATATATATAATATTATATAATAATAAATAATACTAATTAAATAATATTATAAATAATATTAAATATATAAATATAATATAATAATATATCAATATAATAAGAAATATAATATAAAAATTAGAAAGATATATTAAGTATATAAAATGATATTAAAAATATAATTAATAAATAAATATAATAATTAATATCATATAGTAATAATAAAATTAATAAATAAAATAATTATAATTAATTATTAATAAATAATTATAAATACAATATGAATAATAAATTTAATCAAGTATGTTCACAAATACCATAACATTATCATAGTTAAACTATAATATATAATATATTAATTAATTATATCACTATCTAAAATTGAAAAATTAATATGAAAAAAAAAAAATAATACATGAAAATAAAAACACATGCAAATAAATGTTTATTAATTATTTGCACTATTCGATAATAATTAAATATTTAATTGTTAAATGAATCAAGCTCAAATATTTTACATTAATATTAATTATATTAAACACCATAATTATTATTATAATAATTAATTAATTATTAGTATATAATTTTTTTTTTTTTATATTAATATATTATTATTATTATAATTAAATATTTTTTTTTTTTTTTTTTTTTTTTATTTTTTTAAAGATAAAAAAATAAAAATATAAATATATTAATAAATAATATATATAATAATAATATAATTATTAATATATTATATATATTAAAATTAAATTATTTTAAATAAATATATATAATAAAATAATTAATATATACTATAATAAAAATATTAATATAATATAATATAATAATATATAATTATAATTAATAACATATTAATTATAATAATCTAAATAATATTAATAATATATAATTATAATAAATATATAATATAATGAAAAAATATATATATATATAATAGTATTATCATTGAATAATTAATAATAATTATAAATAAAATATAATATAATTAATATATATATATAGAGATTATATTATAGATATTAATAATAATAATAAAATAATAATAAGAAATAAAATATAATATATCTATTATTACTAATATACAATAATAATAATAATATTATAATAAAATTAAATATTATTTTTTATGTTTCAATAATTTTTCAATAGAGTATGAGCTAGCATAATAATTTTTTATTCTTATATTATTATTTATCACTTATATATTTATATTTTAAAGTTTTGGAGAAGTAATTGAGGAAATTGAATGTAGTTTTAATATAATTCATGATGTTTATTTATTTATTCTATATTTATTATTTTTTTATTTATATTTTAATATTTTTTTTTTTTTTTTTTTTTTTTTTTTTTTTTTATTTTTATAAATAAAATTTATAAATAATATATTATTTTATTATATTAACCACAAAAAAATAAGATGAAAAATCGAAAAAGGATATAAGAGTAACTTCAATAATATCATTAAATAATATTATAAATAAATAATTGGAATATAATATATTTATAGTTATATTAAAAGCTACTTTATTAATAATGTATATATTTTTATAATTACAACATAATTCTTATTTTTTTATTATTATAATAATATAATTTAAATTATATCATCCATTTATATGAGAAAGGAATTTAAATGTTAAAATAGTTTTATATTAATAATTAATTGAACCTAATTTATTCATATAAAGATAAGATATTTACAATAATAAATAAATTTCCACCACCATAATAAGAATAATAATAATAATAATATAATAATAATAAATACTACTAATAACGAGGGTACATATTTATTGCTTATTTTTGAATACTATATCCTTCTCCCCACACTTCTAAAACAGGGGATACTATATGTTTATATGTCTATATTATTTGTGAATCATATCTCTTTCTTACCCACCCAAAATGAAGGTGCATTTTCTTTTATCGCTTATGTCTAAATTGTGAGGCATTAAAATAATTTTCTCACAATTTTGGAAATGTCTTTAATCTACGTTTTCAACAATAAAAAACAATTCGAAAAGCATACCACCCTACACATTCTATAGAATATAAAATAACCAGACACCCCATTGCCTTATCGGGCAGTTGTCCCCAAAAAACGGTATATTTAGCTTTTTTTAAAAAAATCTCAACCCCTCCCCAAACAGGTTACATTTAGCTTATTTTTTGAAATCTCTAACCCTCAAGTCTGGGTACATTTACCTTATTTTTGAAATCTTTCCCCACCCCCCAAAACAGGGTACATTTAGCTCATTTAAAATCTCCCTTCCCAAGACAGCTTATTTTTGAAATCTCTTTCCCCAAGACAGGGTACATTTAGCTTATTTTTGAAATCTCCCCCCTCCTCCAAAAAACAGGGTACATTTAGCTATTTTTGAAATCTTTCCTCTCCCTCCCATCCAGGGCTTCCTAAGGCTATTTGAAATATTTCATAAAAGGGCAACTTTAGTTCATATTTTGGAGATAATATCCAAAATAGTTTAGATTCAGAGTGTGTTATTTTAAATAATCAACCCTAGCTAAATGTAGTTCATTTTGAATAAACAAAAATTAAGCTACATATAATGTATTTTATTTTGAATAAGCTAGATTCATCTTTTATTGAATGATTCCAAATATTGGGTTAGGTTTAGCTTATTTTAATATTCTAATTACTATAGTTAGATTATTTTAATTATTCTCCAAAAACAGGCTAGATTTATTTTTCAATTGCTCACAGGCTAGATTTTTTCTCACTCATAATAATTTCACGAACTGGATATACTTACTCTACTTTTTAATATTCAAATAAACAAAGTACATTTAGTTTTATTTTTATTATTCTCACAAAGTAGACTAGATTTAGAGTATTTTAATTATTCCCGAAAATAGGCTACATTTAGAAAATTCTAATTATTCCCATAAACAGGGTAAATTTAGTTTATTCTAATTCCTGCAAACAGGCTAGTTATAGCTTATTTTAATATTCCCACAAATAAGCTAGTTTTGTCTTAGTTTAAATATTCCCTCAAATAGGCTAATTTCGCTTATTTTAATATTCCCACAAGCTAGATTTTTTCTAGTTTAAATATTCATTCAAATAGGCTAGTTATAGCTTGTTTTAATATTCCCATAAAAAAGCTAGATTTGTTTTAGTTTAAATATTCCCTTAAATAGGCTATATTTAGCTTATTTTAATATTCCCACAAATAAGCTAGAATTATTTTAGTTATATTCCCTCAAATAGGCCAGATTTCGCTTATTTTAATATTCACACAAATAAGCTAGTTT
Source organism: Armadillidium nasatum (assembly GCA_009176605.1). Taxonomy (NCBI): domain Eukaryota; kingdom Metazoa; phylum Arthropoda; class Malacostraca; order Isopoda; family Armadillidiidae; genus Armadillidium; species Armadillidium nasatum. Next base: position 129,041 of record SEYY01010369.1, read on the forward strand.
TGTTTTAAATATTCCCTCAAATAGGCTAATTTCGCTTATTTAAATATTCCCATAAATAAGCTAGATTTGTCCTAGTTTAAATATTCCCTCAAATAGGTTAGATTTCGCTTA
>SEYY01010370.1:7500-13579 GCA_009176605.1 Armadillidium nasatum
AAAAGAAATAATAAAATATACAAAAAGTTTTAAGTATTATCAAATAAACTGGGTACAAATGGGTTATACATGTTTATTTAAAAATGGTTAATTTTCTGCAAGAACCACAAGGAAAGTGTTCTAACTATCCCGGTTTCATGTACTTACTGTACACCAGAACCAAGTTAGTACGATATTTCAAACAAATCTGGCCTGCACGGCCTTCACTTACTATCGGAGAAAAACAAAATTAATCAGCATTTAGAGAGGAAAAATCATATTTCTTCCTCTACATATCAGACTATTCGTAATTAAACAATACGTAAAAGCCTTAGATACGAAAGGCGAGTTTTTTTTAAACATATAATTTCAAAATTACCAAGTTTAAGTTATGAAAAAAATCAAGGCGGGGATTTTCGACAGGCCCTAATGTCATGAATTAACGCAAGAAAATGTTTGGCTTCTCCATTCATTGACTTAGTAGAAACCTTTTTAGAAAACTATATGCAGATTAATAACAAAGAAACAATAATAAAAAAACACTTTTAAGAGACTGCAAAGAGTAAGGCTGAATTATAAGCATAAAAATTAATTTTTTAAGTAGCCATTTTGACCAACTTCCCAGGAATTTAGGTAATTTAAGTGACGGACAAGTTGAGATATTCCGCCAAGATATCAAAATTATGGAGTAAGAGAGCTCTAAGACCGAAGTATGATTGCTGATTACTTCTAGTTCTTGAAAAGAGACCTTCTATCAACAAGTAAATATGCTGTAAAGTCTTATAATTTTTTTTTTTTTTGCCGAAGTGAAAGTATCATATATTTTACTAAATCACTTATATAGTTATTATGTAATTATAATTTAGCCTGGTTTGTATTGTATTCATGAAACTTAAAAAAATTCTTAACACATGACTTACTTTTCTTGTCTTAATTATCAAAATCTTGAAAAAGGCTCAAAGACTGTTGACAAGAACGAGGATCTAATAGAGCGTAACCGAGTTGAAATTTATATTAAGCTTACTTAATTCTTTAAAATCAGCTTCAGATATTCAGTAAAATGCAATTAAGGAATTTTACATTAGTGCTCTATCGGATCTCAGATTGAAAGCCCAGCTTATGTGAAAACTACTGATTATAATCAAAGTTTACTCATTATTAAGTACTGCAAATAATTGAAAAAACTTTCCGTTATGAGGAAGAAGACAATGAATAATTGCGAATGCAGTTGTAAATAGCGTAAACAATGGTTTCAATAATTACCCTGTATTTAGGATAAAATAGAAAGTTTAGGGTAAAATTTCATAAAAGTTGAAATAAATTGATTTTGTGACAAAGGCTATAATTTGTCAAATTATTAAACTATTACTTTTAGTGACTAATTAGTAGAAAATTCATGAAATAATAAGGAGAAAAAATACGGAATAAATATAATATATATATATATATATATAATATAATATATATATATATATTAATATATATAATATATATATTATTTAATCAAACGGTTATCCCAATCGTCTCGGAAATCGCATATTTTCTCATTGTCAATTTCTGATGATTATTTTGCAGATTAATTTACTATATGGCTATAAATATCTCTCTGCTCCACCTTTTTATATTGAAAGCGAAGTGTTTAGTGTGGAGGCAAATATACCCCAAGACGAAATCGAATTACCCCAAAACTGGAAAAAGATTGTTTTTCATCACAATTAAGAGTCGAAATTTAATTAATTAATTTAAAAAAAAAAAAAAAAAAAATTTAAAATTTTTAAAATCAATGTTTGAAGATAATTTTTACAGGGGTCCCACTGCTCTGAGCCAAGAACATGCCCTAATGGATATCAGAGTACTGGTCATATCTTTAAGATTCGAATTATCGGATGACGAGAAAATTTTAGCTCTTTGGGTAGGTTGTTTTGTTTCTCCAGCTGTGTGTGTGTTTGTGCTTTTTTTTTTTAGTTTAAATGTGTGGAGTGTTTTAAATTTTCCTTTAAGTGTACAGAGTTTTAGTATTTTATTTAATTAATTACAGAATATTTTTATTGTTAGTGAAGTTCTTCATTTCAAGATAAGTACGATTTTAACCTAAGTAAACTTTACTATTTTAAATTTACTATATATTTTCTTCGTGGTTTCTTAAATGAATTTCTTTAGTATAAATTTATTTCATAATTCGTTTAATTTTAACTTTAATTTTTTAAGTGCTTGCGTGCGTTTGTGCGTGAGTACGTGATTTTGCGTGTTTTTTTCTTAATGTCAATTTGAGTGATCGTGGGGTTGGGCGTTGACGGGGGCTTTCTATTACCTTGCTAACGTTCATGGCTTCGATCCAACTCGGTCTGTTGAACACCACCTACTACTCTCATCATAACCTTTTCTTCTGTCTGAGACCCAGTGGACAGAATTTTATCTAGTAATTTATGTCTAACTACGATTTTTCACAATTTCCTCTAATGTGGAGTCTGTACTATATATTAACTCATATGTCCGTTCATAAATCTGAATCCCTAATTTTTTTTTTTTTTTTTTTTTTTGTATATATATTAACAATTATCTTGTGTTTCTGCTACTGCGCCCCTAGGAACATTTTCCTGTTTTTTTTTTTTTTTTTTTTTTTTTAAAATTTTACTATTCTCACGAGGCTGTCACTTCTTCTCATCCAATGGTGAAGTCCTCTATTTAGGGATTTCAACGCACACCACGCTGAATGTTGGATCCTTCATCTGATACAGGTGGGAGGAGGCAAACGTTTCATATTCTTAACGATCTGGAACAGTTGTTAAGAACCCACACACGTTCCAGTCGTCCTAACCAATTCTTGAATTCACTTGATTTATGTTTCACCACTACTCCTAGTTATAAATACACCTTTTTCCTCCTATAGGTAACTCTCACCATAATCTTAAGCTCTTAATTATAATGCTTTCTTCACCTCCACCATGCTTTAACGTACTTTCTGGCACTTAATCGGCTAATTGGGGGCAATGCGCAACTTCTTTTCTATCATTGGAGTGAATCTTGCTTTGTCTAGGGGACGCTGCTGTCTCTACTGAAAAGGTTGGGGCCGTAATCCTTGACGGGATGGCAGATTTTTCATCTTCACTAAATCTTTTTCTACTCAAAATCCTTGGTTCGATGGCAACTGTTCTCTTAACCTTCGGGAGAGAGACAATGCTTATCGTGAATGGAAAAACTCTCCTTTTCCTATCATTCTTGCTAATTTTCATTCAACTCGGAATCGATACATGGATGTTCTTTGACGGACTAAGCGTACTTTAAAAGGAAGTGCGCTTACCACCATGGCTCTCCTACTGATAAAAATTTTTGACTTTGGTCAAAATATCTCTAATAACTTCTGTAAATCTCCTTTTCCTCTTATTTGCCATGGCATTAGGTAGCTAACCCTATGAAAAGGCTATCTCTCTGCTCTTTTTCATTAATTCCACCCGCTCGATTGCATCCTCTCCTACTTCTTCTCCTCTCAGGTGCCCATGTTACTGTATTACTCTGATTGGAGCATGAATCCTGAAATCTATGAACGTCAGGAGGCCAGTGACCCGGATAGCATTCCCCCTCGTGTTTGAGGAGTGTACATCACAGTTGGGCCTGTCCTCGTTCAGCTCTACTTCATGCCTTAATACTAATTTCCTCATGCTGGAAAAATGCATTTGTTCAACCAATCCAAAAAAGGTAGCGTTGACCCTTATAACTATCGACCTAAAGCTCTACTAATGTTGTCTAAATTTTTGAAACTCTCAACTCTCATTTCCTGGATCCTTGGAGTCTCATGCCTCTCTCAGATCACCAGTATGGCTTTCGACGCTCGAGGTCAATGGTGACATACCCTATCTACATATCTATGGTCTTCTGCCCTTAGGGACTTCAGAGAGCTTGTGTGGTGCACTTGACATATCCAAGGTTTTGACCGGTTTGGCATGCGCCGCTGCTCTCCAGGTCCCTTCCTTTGGGTTCACTCCTTCCCTTGCTTACTGTTGTCTAGTTTTCTTCTGACTTTCCATTTCGGCCTGTAATGGATGCCTCTTCCTCTTTTCTGTCATTTGGTGTTCCTCAGGGTTTGTTTTATCTCCAATTATCTTACTTTCATTAACGATCTTCTCAAATGCACTTAACTCTATTCACTCTTTGTGATGATTCAACTTCATTCTCTACTCATTTAAATCTGCTCCTCTTTGCTTTAGAGTTGCTTCTCGTCTCACTTTCAATTCTATTCTTGTCGATATGATGGGATTTCGGGGGGGTCATAGCAACTTGTTAATTCAACTCTTTAAAGTCAAACTTCTTACTCCCTCTCAAAAACACTTCCTAATTTTCTATCCTCTTCATTTCTCTCCCGTCTCACCTGTAAATAACATTACATTCTGGTCTAAACATAAAAACAAACTGTCTTGGAAATCCCATATCACAATGGTTGCTAAAGCGACTCTAAGGCTGGGAGCTCTGTTGCAGATGCAAGAATTTCCTTCTGACCAGTTGATCCATCAATAAGGGTCTTATTCGCCTTGTTTGGAGTCGTGTTCTATTTTGGGGGAATCTGGTCCTCCTCTCTTGGATAGGGGTTGAGTCAAAAGCTATGAGATTAAAACTTCCCTGCTTTCAACTCTCTTGACCCTCTATTCTCTGCGACGTGACGTTGGAGCGCTATCTCTTTTCTATAGGTACTACAATGCAGGTGCGCAAGGGAACTGGCCTCTCGCATTCCTCCACCTTTGCGTTGTCCTCGTTGCACAAAGGGTGCCCTGCTTTCTCACCAATTTTATGTGTATGTAGTGAATCCCAGGCTAGACGTTGTGTGCCTCCTTCTTCAGCCACCTCTATTCTGACTCTCTACCATCATCTATTTCCCTGTATTTATTTTTCCACTTTCAGGCTTCCATCTGCGCCCACCTGATGGTTGTGCGTAGGTGTGTGTGTGGTTAAACGAGTTTTCTCCCTATGTGTGTGTATATGAGTTCCCTATATGAATGAGTTTTCTTCCCCCTTGTGTGTGCCCCCTCCTTGAAAAGGGCTCTGCCCGTGAGTGGTGGGTTCTGTAAAAAAAAAAAAAAAAAAAAAAAAAACTCCGAACTGACTAATTTACGAAGGATGGCGTCACTTGCCATACGTCCAACGTCAGCATGTACGTAATTCAGTTCCTTCTTTGATAGATGATTTCGGTAGGACTTTGTTCACCAAGGTTGCCTGACCTTATTCTGCAGGATTTCTTCCTATGGGGCGTAATGATGAAAGTGAAAAGTCTATCGCAAAAAGTCACGTATTCTCATGCAACTGAATGACTACATTCGGAAGGCAATTGACTGTGATTCCAAAAATGTTGGCAGCAACCTTCCGGAACAAGCGTATGTAGTCGTGCCTTGATACTAATGGCGATAACTTGGAACACTTGTTGTAATATCAGCACGATTCTCACAGAACAAGATTTGCTTGTGTCAAATTTTATTTTATTTAAAGAATTGGAAACATATGTTGCTTTCAAAAGAACACTTGATGAAGCTGATACGTTGTTGCATAGGCAGTTTGATAAACGCCTAAGATCAATTGAAATTTTGAAATTTTTTCCCCCCAAATATTGATCAATTTCACTCTTGTTTTAATATATCCGCCTATATTTCCTGGATCAAACTTCGTGAATATCTTTTTCCAACTGTCTCTAATTCATACACAAAGTCTGAAAGAGACTATGGTTTCTTTTATTTTTGGCAAATTTTTTTCACGTAAAACTGCTATTTCGAGAAAATCTCGTAAACGTATGATTCATAATGTCATTTATAAAGTGCATTCCATGTTTGAATGGTAATATCTAAGTAACCATTTGAGGCTATGAAAAACTAATTAAATATTTTGAATCTGTTTATTATTTTCTATAAAGATATACCTGAAAAAATTTTGAACATTTAAAATAAAATTTTTCTTTTTTAGTTGTCTTATATCGCTAGATTCAAGGTCATCCGGCAGGTGTCGCTTGGAATTATAAAAAACTAATTACAGATTTGAAGTCAACAAAAAATACAACTAAAAAATGGATTTTACCCTTCAAAAGCTTACGTCGGAGGGTCTCCCTTTGAGATTTTTTGAG
>SEYY01010371.1:0-10000 GCA_009176605.1 Armadillidium nasatum
TTATCCTCTCCTTCATTACCTCCCTCTTATTTCTTACCTTGTACACTTCTTTTCAAAACATCTTACTCCTTTCTCTAAATCCTTACTTTATCTTATTACTCTAATTCACATTCACTCGTTCATACCACCCTTCTTACTTCCTCTTGATAATTCTCTTCCTATTCTTGTAAGTTTCCCTATTTTTAACCTTGTAGTACCCGAACATTTAACAAAAGCCTCCTTCTTATCTTTTATTGCAATTTTCACCTCCTCATATCATCCTTCTCTTCCTTTTTTTAACTTTACCCTCCCACCCTCCTCATCTCACATACATTTCTCGCACTTTCTACTATACTCTCATTAAACCTCCCCTACTCATCCTCCACTCTCCAATCATACTCCATCTCACCTCTTCCCAACTTATATTTAACACTCTTCTAAACTGTTCTCCCCACTTCACTCTCCTCCAATCTTTCCACTCTCACAATATTCACTCCTCTCTTCAAGCTCCCTATCTTCCTCCACCCTCCTCTCATCCGAAATTCCTCTAGGTGCTTCTCTAAACACATTCACATCTAGTAACTTGTCTATTATTCTTTTCTATATATATATATATATATATTATATATATATATATATATATATATATATATATATATATATATATATATATATATATATATATATATATATATATATATATATATATATATATAATCTATTAAGCCACCTTCGCCATTTAACCTACTTACCCAAGTTATCTTGTGACTTATTTTTTAATTGTACCAAGTATTACCAATTATTATTCTATTTCCCATGTATAATTCAATTAAATTCTCACTATTTGCATTTCTGTCCCCTATTCCAAAAGAACTCACCACCCTTCTTTCCATGTCCACCCCAACCCTCGCATTTAAATATCTTTTAAGCATACATTTGCTGCCGCCTCGTAGCCTTCTTAAGCATTAAATTTAATTTCTCCCAAAACTCTCTCCGGTCTTCCTAAGCACATACTAACACCCATTCCTCTTTGTTGAACTCAATTTAACTTCTTTCACGCTTTCTCATACAATCCCACCATCACTGTCGCCACCCCTTCACTAGTTCTTTCTCTCTCGCTAACTCCTGAATAAACCCCTTTAAATTCACCAAATTAAATCTCCCCCTTACCTTTAAGTTTAGTTTCTGTCAAACCAAGCAAATCCAACTTAATTTTACAAATCTCACCAGTTTTCACCTGTTTCATATCATCATTTGTTCCTTTTACATTCAAACAAAATTTTACACACTACAGAGCCTATCTTTATTTTAATTCTCCCAGCACTAATAGTACGTTGGTCACCCCTTACACTGGGGATATTAAATGGTAAACGCAGCACTCTCCCTGTCCAAATTCATGCCTTAAAATTCATTTCAGTAAAATAAAAATAGAATAAACTTAAAAATTTTCCAAATATAAAAATAAAATAACAAAAATAACCTATTTAATTTTTCACAGAAACAAATTTTTTTATTCATTCAAGATTTGGTGTCGGTATCGGTTTGGTATTAGCTTTTTTTACCGATACATATCCTTACAAAACTTTAAATACCCATACCTGTTACCCTAAACATTGCTGATACCGATATCGATATTTGACTCCATACCTAATACACACACGCGCACACATACACATGCATATATATATATATATATATATATATATATATATATATATATATATATATATATATATATATATATATATATATATATATATATATATATATATATATATATATATATATATATATATATATATATATATATATATATATATATATATATATATATATATATATATATATATATATATATATATATATATATATATATATATATATATATATATATATATATATATACTATATATATATATATATATATATATATATATATATATATATATATATATATATATATATATATATATATATATATATATATATATATATATATATATATATATATATATATATATATATATAAGTATATGTAGCAAGATCGGCTGCAGTTAGGCTTAACGAAATCCAGGCTGGAAGCTGACCTCTGCTTCTTTCCTGAGGGTTTTTGAGCTGAATTAGACCGGAATTTGGTCTCAGGTACCTTCCTGAGTCCTTTTTTGACAGGAATTAGAAAGGAATTCGCCCCTCAAGCTCTTTCCTGAGTCCTTTTGGTAGGAATTAGAAAGGAATTCACCCTCGAGCTCTTTCCTGAGTCCTTTTTGAGCGGAATTAGACTGGAAGTTGGTCTCATACACCTTACTGAGGTATTTTGGCAGGAATTTGCCCCTCAAGCTCTTTCCTGAATGCTTTTAGAGCGGAATTCCACAGAAACGATTTACCTGGGAATCGAACCAGAGTAGTTGTATCATCCTGCAAGGTATTTCGAAGGTTCCTGAAAAGGGATGGACGGAGTCCCATCTCCTCATAGAATGGTTTCGGACGTTCCTGAAAAGGGTTGGACGGAGTCACATCTCCTCATAGAACGGTTTTGGTGCACATAGGTGCACATATATATATATATATATATATATATATATATATATATATATATATATATATATATATATATATATATATATATATATATATATATATATATATATATATATATATATATATATATATATATATATATATATATATATATATATATATATATATATATATATATATATATATATATATATATATATATATATATATATATATATATATATATATATATATATATATATATATATAGAATACTATTGGACCTTCGGTATTTCGCTGTGACGTTAGACTTGTGAATAGTTTTATAGTTTTCGATAGATTCAGAAAAGAAGCTTTTATTTTTAAACTTCTCTCTTTCTGAGAATCTATCCTTCTCTATATGACCTTAGGTCTGGTTTCCTTTCCGGTCGTTCTATTGCATCTTCTGCAGACGGTCGTCGGTTATCCTTTAAATCTATTAATAGTGGTGTTCCTCAGGGTTCTGTTCTTTCCCCAACACTTTCTCCACTTTTTGTTAACGGGTTTCTCTCTACTACTATTTCACCTATCTACTCCTATGCAGATGATTCCATCCTTCTTTCTTCCTTTCAGTGCCCTTCTTAACAACATTTTAACTAACGCAAAGAAAGTGGCCTTGGAGCAACTTAACTCTGATCTTTCTCGTATTTCAAATAGGGGCAGAGAAAGCATGATAGTTTCCAATACCCCAAAAGCTCAGTTTCTCATCTATCTACTCAAAACAACGTTCCAGAAAATAATGAAATAATAGTAATAATTATTTTAAAAAGATAAAATGGTTACTTACCTGGAGAAAGTTTTGTTTTAAGAGGTAATACAGGTATTCCTAAGGAAATAGTTCCAAAAAGTATTGGAACGTACTGGAGGCAGTTTGGAGATATAATCGTAACTGAGTCTTGATGATCTAAATCTAAACTTTTGAGAAATCCACTCCAGTTTTTTATTTGGTCCAAGAGTTCAGAATATGTGTAAGTCACTCCTGATTGAGAGTATTCCTAAGAAATTTGATAACAAAAATAATAATAATAATAATAATAATAATAATAATAATAATAATAATAATAATAATAATAATAATAATAATAATAATAATAATAATAATAATAATTATAATAACATTAATAATAATAATAATAACACTGGTCAACAAAAAAAAAAAAACTTTTTCTGGCATGGACTTTAAGAACAGTTTCAGATTAATTTGAGGGTGCTGAATTCAAATCTGATCTTATATTTTCTCTATCACATCAAATTTTTGAGCTATAGGTATATATTCCATTTTCATGAATTCCAAGAAAGAATTATCCTTCTATTCAGTGGTGTAACAAAAGGGCAGGATTATATGGTTTAGTTTGGTAAATTTACTTTTCATTTAGTCTCCCAATAAACTGGAGAATATCTTCGTTTTCTTTGAACATACATAACATTCCCATTTTTTATGATACGAAATTAAACAAACAGATTTCAACTTACACAAGACTCGTCAGCCGGTAATGGTTTATTATTCAAATTTACATTGAAATTTGTTATTCATTGTTTTTACCCTGCTTGTATTTGTCTGCAGGATGTGTTGCTAATCTAACAATGGCCTCTACATCTCACAGAAGACAGTGCTCAAATGATCTAAATATATTTTGTTATATCTGTGGAAACTTTACTTTGAAGACTCAGAGGCGCAACATTACTTACTTTGTTAAGAGCTTGTATTATGCGTACTTCAAAGTACCACTTGGGGACCAAGACAAGCATTGGGCTCCTCACAAAGTGTGCAAAACCTGTGTTGAGACCTTGAGATCATGGTCTCAAGGAAAGAATGCTAAACTTAAGTTTGGAGTGCCTATGGTTTGGAGGGAACCAAGTAATCATGTAGATGACTGTTATTTCTGCCTTGTCAATGTAAAAGGTTTCAATAAGAAAAACAAGCAATATTTGAAAAAGCCCAAGTATTCCTTCAGCTATTCGACCGGTTGCCCATAGTGAAGAAATACCTGTACCAATCTTCACTAAGCTTCTAAAAATTGATGACACAGATCTCTGCTCACCTTCTTTTAGTGATGAAGAAGACACTACAGATATTTTTCAGCCATGTGATGAAGATTGTAACAAACCAATTCTGTTTACTCAGTCGGCTTTGAATGATTTGGTTAGAGATCTTTATCTACCAAAAGAGTCTGCTGAACTGTTGGCTTCAAGACTACAAGAGAATCGAATGTTGAAACCCGGCATTATGCATTTTGTAATGTGGTGCAAAATTTTCTAAAGAATAAGAAAGCAGACAACTATGAAGAGATTGGTGAAGAGCTACTAATGGAGCCTGCGAGATCTTGGATGTAGAATGAGTATCAAGATTCATAATTTACACAGCCATTTGGACAATTTTCCGGAGAACCTTGGAGATGTGAGTAATGAACAAGGGGAGCATTTTCATCAGGACATTAAAACAATGGAAGAACGTTATCAAGGCGGCTGGGACTCACATATGATGGCGGATTATTGCTGGAGCTAGATGAGAGACAACCCGGAAGCTGTACATAAGAGATCAGCCAAGAAAAGAAAGTTCAGATAACTGCCATTTGCCATTGATCTGTGCACTATATATATATATATATATATATATATATATATATATATATATATATATATATATATATATATATATATATATATATATATATATATATATATATATATATATATTATATATATATATATATATATTTTTCTATTTTCTATTTTAATTCTGTCAATATATCTGATTTGTTGTACATGAACTTTGCAATCTTTGTTTTTACTTGATTAAGAATATAAAAAATGTAGTAGTAGTAGTTTTTATAGTGAAACCTTCGAAATATATAGTCTGATGAGTAATTTTCATCAAAAACTGAAAAATGACATATCTTGAAATCCTGATGTGATAGACAAAAACTGAGTTCAAATTCGTAATCAGAAGCCAAAATTTAGTTAGAATCTGTTTTAAATCCTTTTGCCAGAAGAATCGTGTTGACCAATGTATAATTAAGCAATTTTTAACAATATAATTATATATATATATATATATATATATATATATATATATATATATATATATATATATATATATATATATATATATATATATATATATATATATATATATATATATATATATATATATATATATATATATATATATATATATATATATATATATATATATATATATATATATATATATATATATATATATATATATATATATATATATATATATATATATATTATATATATATATATATATATATATATATATATATATATATATATATATATATATATATATATATATATATATATATATATATATATATATATATATATATATATATATAATATATATATATATATATATATATATATATATATATATATATATATATATATATATATATATATATATATATATATTATATATATATATATATATATATATATATATATATATATATATATATATATATATATATATATATATATATATATAGAAAAAAAAATTTCTCGATCGAAGCTATGCGTTTTACATTTTTGTTACAATAATTTCAAGCATATATATATATATATATATATATATATATATATATATATATATATATATATATATATATATATATATATATATATATATATATATATATATATATATATATATATCATCATCATCATCATCATCATCACCGTCCAACCTGATAGGCTGATACCTGTCAGGTGCTACTCCTCCAGAATCTTGCTAGATCCTGTACGAAGATCAGCCTTGGTTACTTGAGCAACATCAATTTTACGTAGCCGGCTTGCTGGGTCTGTCGCTACAACTTCCCATAGTTTCCTATGACAGAAATTCTGTGATAAGAAATTTGTAACTGTTGGATCTGGATGCCGCAATGAAACCCAACCTCTTCTGAATAGATTTTAAGTCTATATTTTATATATATATATATATATATATATATATATATATATATATATATATATATATATATATATATATATATATATATATATATATATATATATATATATATATATATATATATATATATATATATATATATATATATATATATATATATATATATATATATATATATATATATATATATATATATATATATATATATATATATATATATATATATATATATATATATATATATATATATATATATATATATATATATATATATATATATATATATATATATATATATATATATATATATATATATATATATATATATATATATATATATATATATATATATATATATATATATATATATATATATATATATATATATATATATATATATATATATATATATATATATATATATATATATATATATATATATATATATATATATATATATATATCTTACATCTTCTTACATCTTACATCCTCTCCCAGGAAGGCTCACGAGCCTATCAGTGGGAGCAGCATCCTCTTCCATCTGCCTCTGTCTTCAAAGACCCGTTCTTCCACGAGTTGCCGCATAGGAGGCATCCTGTTTCTTCTCAATGTGTCCTCCACTGATTCTCTCCATCTTTTGCGTGGTCTGCCCCTCAATCTAACATCCTCCGGTCTCCACTCCCATCTCCTCCTGGCCACCCTCTCCTCGGACATCCTCTCCACATGCCCCCACCACCTCAACCTTGACACATCCATTTTGTTAAGCATGGGTTTCACCCCCACGCTCTCTCTAATTGTCTCATTTCGCACTCTGTCTCTTCTAGTCTTTCCCGATATTGCCCTCAGCACGTTCATCTCCGCGGTCTGCATCCTGCTCTCTTCCTTTGATGTCATGCTCCACGTTTCAGCTCCGTACAACAATATCGGAGTCAGGATGCTTTCAAAAATGATCCTCTTTACCTCTCCCCCCATCTGGTATTATTAGGTCAGCCATTACTTTTGTAATCAGTGTTCAAGTAGATGAGCCTAACTTGCTTCTAATATTCTTGAAGACTGATTCTATTCTATTCTATTCTATCTCTCTACTCTTTCTATCTAGATTTTCTTGTGAGAATATTTCATTACTCTTCAGATCCTCTTTTCTTCTTTCTCTTCCATGGTGATTCACTTCTCTTTTCCTTCTACTCCTTCTCCTTTTCAACACATCTTCACCCGACAACACCAGATTAATATATATATATATATATATATATATATATATATATATATATATATATATATATATATATATATATATATATATATATATATATATATATATATATATATATATATATATATATATATATATATATATATATATATATATATATATATATATATATATATATATATATATATATATATATATATATATATATATATATATATATATATATATATATATATATATATATATATATATATATATATATATATATATATATATAATATACATTACTAACATTTTTAAGCTGTCCTTAATTTTTTGTTTCCTGTGATTTGATATACAATGATGACGTAGAATCGTAATGTGTTCAATCTTTTAATACTTTGGTTATAAAACAAATAATTAATTACTATATTCTATTGTAAAAGATGAAAACGTGAAACAGTGTAAATAAAAATCAAATTTTATAGATTTAATTTATGAAAATAAAAGTTTCTAATTTAAACTTTACAAAGTGACGTCACATTAAAAAATTCATATAGAAAACTTATGTTCTTGGACATACTTATATAAAAACATATATATAATTTAAAATAATATATATATATATATATATATATATATATATATATATATATATATATATATATATATATATATATATATATATATATATATATATATATATTATATATATATATATATATATATTTTTTTTTTTTTTTTTTTTTTTTTTTTTTCAGGCGATCATGAGTTTGAGAAACAACATGCTCTCAGAATTTAACTAATGCCCATTGGTTAGGATATTTTTACTAATGATGATGATAATAATAATAATAATAATAATAATAACAAAAATAATATTTTTAAATCAATAATAATACATATAATAATACTAATAATAATAATATCAATATTAATAATCCATCTAATAATAGAAATAATAATAATAGTAATAATAATAATAATAATAATAATAATAATAATGATAATAATAATAATAATAATAATAATAATAATAATAATAATAATAATAATAATAATAAATAATAATAATAATATATAAAAAATTTTTAAGTGAAATAATTGTAATAAAAATAAAAAAAAAATATTGATAATAATAATAATAATAATAATAATATTAATAATAATACTAATAATAATAATAAAAATAACATTTTTTATATTAATAATAATACATATAATAATAATATCAATATTAATAATCTAATCCATCTAATAATAGAAATGAAGATAATAATAATAATAATAATAATAATAATAATAATAATAATAATAATAATAATAATAATAATAATAATAATAAAGCAGCCTCAATTCCCATCATTTCACTTTATTATTAATTTTCATCGTATTTAAAATCTTTGTAAATGTGTAATTGAATGTAATACTATTTTTAATTGAAATATTTTGTTATTTTTTTCACAACATCATGAATAAACAACTCAAACTATTTACTTAAATAAACAAGTAATATATATATATATATATAATATATATATATATATTGCATATATATATATATATATATATATATATATATATATATATATATATATATATATATATATATATATATATATATATATATATATATATATATATATATATATATATATATATATATATATATATATATATATATATATATATATATATATATATATATATATATATATATATATATATATATATATATATATATATATATATATATATATGGTGAGTTGGGAGAACTGTACACACAAGTGTTTGATTAAAAAAAAAAAAAAAAAAAAAAACGTCCAATTTCATTTGTATTTAATCACAGCTTTTAAAGGTTTTAAATTTAACAACCTATCAAGTTGACTTGCATATAGTAAACAACACAAAAAAATTATCATCTGTCAATATTTTACCTGTGATTTGTGAATTATATTGAGTGAAAACTCTAATAAAGTAATAAACATTGTCACGCATATTTTTCAAATATGGAATATGCGAACATGATATGTGTCTATAGTTTTAGCCACATAAATGCTACAGCTGTGGTTGAAGTTTACCGTCAATAGTTTCCGCACAATAGAATTCCTGTTAAACACGTATTTATCAAAATTTTCAACACACTGTGTGAGATCTTTAGACTTCCCTGTGCACACAACACACCTGCTACGTTCCCGTAGACAAGATTTAAAGGAAATAAATGGGATTCTGGATTTTGTGAAACAGAATACAACGACTAGCTCACGAAGAATTCCCTCTCAACTTTATATATATATATATATATATATATATATATATATATATATATA
>SEYY01010371.1:15000-17543 GCA_009176605.1 Armadillidium nasatum
TTTGGAGTCTTCTGAATTCTCTACTTTATGACTTCAGCTCTCTTGCAATTCTGCTATCTAAATTTATTTGTTCTGTCTATTTATCTCCTAATTCTGTTGACTATCCAAAATTCTTCGACTATTTTAAATTCCTTTCTCCGAAATCATCATTTTAGGTGATTTCAATGTTCACCACCGCCAATGGCTTTTATCTAGTTCTCATGATCTAGCCGGTGAACTCGCTTACAACTTTTCTATCCAGAACAAACTTGAGCAGTTGGTGCAACTCCTTACCCATATCCCTGACCTCCTTGCTGAAGAACCCAACATACTTGATCTTTTCCTTACTTCTTATCCTTCTCCTTATACTGCTAAACTCTTTCCTCCTCTGGGTTCATCCGATCACCTTCGTATCTCCGTATCTTGTTCTGTCTCTTCAAGTCTTCCGCAAGAACGGCCCCCGCCTTCGGCGAGGAGACGTTTCTGACACTTCGGTGCTGCTAACTGGTCTGACTTGCGGTTGTACTTCTTTGATTTCCCATGGAATGATTATTGCTTTCGTGGGAGGGGTCCCTCGAAGTTTGCTGAGCGTATAACCGAGGTGATTCTCTCTGGCATGGAGGCGTACATTCCATATTCTTTCCCTTTAACTAAACCTAATAAACCTTGGTTTAACTCTGCTTATTCTCCGGCTATCCGCCGTAGGGATGCTGCCTTCAGAGATTACCGTCGTCTTCAAACTCCTGAAACTCATTCAATTTATATTTCATCCCGGAATCGTGCAAAATCTATTCGTTCTTTTCTCCGCCAAAAATGCAATACTCTTTCTGGCTCCTCTTCCTCTTGCCCTTTCTGGCATTTTGCAAAAAATGTCAACTCAAACTTTGCTTCTTCCTCTTTCCCTCCTCTAGTTTATTCTGATACCAAAACTGCCAGTTTGCTTTCTACGAAGGCTGAACTCTTCACTCATACTTTTGCCTCTAACGCTACCTTAGACGATTCCGTAGCTATTCCTCCTCCTTCAACCCCCTCCAACTCATTTATGTTCCTAACATTGTAATTTCATCTAAAGATGCCATTTCTGCTCTCTCTGAGCTTAACACTAAGAAGGCGTATAGTCTTGATGATATTCCTCCTGATGGTTAAAGTCTGGAACATCCTCCCTTTATCTGTTAAAGTCTGGAACATCCTCCCTTTATCTGTTAAAGTCTGGAACATCCTCCCTTTATCTGTTAAAGTCTGGAACATCCTCCCTTTATCTGTTTCCCCAACTTCCTTTGACTTGCAAACTTTTAAGGGCGTGTGTCGGGTCACGTCGGCCATTAGCGACCAGATTCAGAATGTTCCCCAATTCTGGTGGACTTTAGTGGACTTCCGGCCTTTCCCCACCAGAGGAAACAAAAAAAATTATATATATATATATATATATATATATATATATATATATATATATATATATATATATATATATATATATATATATATATATATATATATATATATATATATATATATAATATATAAATACTTGAAATAGGTCTAATATATATATATATATATATATATATATATATATATATATATATATATATATATATATATATATATATATATATATATATATATATATATATATATATATATATATATATATATATATATATATATATATATATATATATATATATATATATATATATATATATATATATATATATATATATATATATATATATATATATATATATATATATATATATATATATATATATATATATATATATATATATATATATATATATATATATATATATATATATATATATATATATATATATATATATATATATATATATATATAATATATATATATATATATATATATATATATATATATATATATATATATATATATATATATATATATATATATATATATATATATATATATATATATATAAATTTTAATTAACTCATTTATGCCTAATATTATAATTTCCTTTAAAGACTTCATTTTCTCTTTCTCTCAAAGCTTAATTATGACTATGGGAATACAATCATGATGGAAAACTTGTGCTTCTGGGCTTCAATTATTAAACTATTTTGTCTCTTCATTTTTTCCTTCGACCTTCCTTCTTGCTGGAAAAGTGAAGTCAATCAGCCTGTGCTGAAAAAGGGGGACTCCTCTTAACCCTTACTATAATCAATTTTCTTTAACAAAACGTTCTTTCTAAAGATTTATTTGTTATTATTAATAGAAAGATTTGGCAACGTTTCAGTGCTTCTAATCTTATCGCTGATTACTAAAATGGTTTTGATAAAAAACGTTCTACTTATAATCTTCTTTCCTTCTCTCCGACTCTTGATCTTCCACCCTTCGGCATTTCCGCGAATCTTTTTCTGTCAAGTTAGATAAATCGAAAGCCTTCGATAGAGTCTGGCAAGAAACTTTGATTCTCTCTGAGGTTAGGTGTTCTGAGAAGACTTCTGAGACCCCTATTGGTTGCTCTTTATAAGGGTAATGCTCACCCCTGAATGGAGTAAGCATCACACATCTGGGGTGT
>SEYY01010372.1:7500-22500 GCA_009176605.1 Armadillidium nasatum
TTTCTAATCAACTTTTCGTCCAGTTGACCCAAGTTTCTTTATCACATACCCATGAAAACATTAGTCAATTTTGGGTGCATGTAACGAAGCATCCTACAATACTGCTCCCATTTCAAACATCCCCCATTTTTAATCTAATCTTAGCTAATACATTATTTTCTTATTGCTCCTATAACAGTTTCATTTACCTTCCAGAACATAAGGGCTGACCATGTTGAACTCACGTTTTTCTAAAGTTATCAAGTTAATTATTGATAACTTTAATAAAAAATTTTCATTTCTTCTTAGATATCTAAAAGTGTTCAGTTTTTTCTTCTTTTTTGTACCGCCTTTCCTTACCATTTCAAATATAATTCCTGAATTGCTTAGCAAACAATTCTACATACTTTTTTTTAATCTTTTCATTCGTTTTAATCTGTTCCAAAGAATCTTGTTTGGTTAATGACACAATTAGTGACGTTAATTGTGCAAAGCTGTTATTAAACAATGTTTAAAATGAAGCAAAAGAATTCTCAGAGATAACTCGTAAAACAGAATTAGTCATATTATCTGTATCTGTCAACACAGTTTATTAACACTCGCCCAATTTTTAATGCATTTTGAAAGGTAAAAAACAAAAAATTGTAATAAAAAATGTAAGTAAATTAATGTAAATTAACTAAAATGAAGACTTTATTTATTTATTTATTTATTATATATTTATTTATTTATTTATTTTAATAAATCAGCTAACCTTTCAGCATTCTATTTTCTTTATCAGCTCTTTCTCAAAACTTTCCTGACGAACTGAAAGTTCCCAAGAATGATTGGAGTTTTTTGTTCCACTCAAAGTAAGAATTATATATATATATATATATATATATATATATATATATATATATATATATATATATATATATATATATATATATATATATATATATATATATATATATATATATATATATATATATATATATATATATATATATATGTAAGAGCTTGCTAATTAAAGCTTTATATTTATATTTAAATGATAATTATAATTACCAAGTCAAACGACTTCTCATTGTCTAATATTTGAAGAGTACAAGTTACTTGCAGGTTTGCCAAATTATCATGCATTCTCTGTTATTCTTTTACGATTTGGCAGTGGAGCGTTTTATTTCTTGTTCTTTCTTTATCACCTAAGATTTTTTTTTAATTATTTCTCCCTCTCGAATGTCATATTCTGTAGCTCAGGTCAGACAAGAAAAGATCTGCTTTTCAGGAATTTTTTTTTTAAATAATGATATATATATATATATATATATATATATATATATATATATATATATATATATATATATATATATATATATATATATATATATATATATATATATATATATATATATATATATATATATATATATTCAACGTCTGCTATTGGACTCGAACCAACAACCTTTAAGATGGTAAGTCTAGCACGCTGACCACTCTGCTACGGAAGTACAAAAGGAAATCACATTGGAACTTGCTCATGATTTACAATCACGAGGTCAAGTCCAAAAGGAATCCCCCGACTGCAACACGAGCAAAGGGCAACGGGGTCAAAGGTCGAGTCCATCACTCGCAGACAGTTATATACAAGATTTTAAAGTCTGCAAAACCTCTCAGTCTATTTTCTATATAGAAAATTAATGTCTGCTATTGGACTCGGACCAACAACCTTTAAGATGGTAAGTCTAGCACGCTGACCACTCTGCTACGGCAGTACAAAAGGGAATTTGACCCCGTTGCCCCTTGCTCGTGTTGCTGTCGGGGGTGTCCTTTGGGCTTGACTTCGTGAATGTAAATCATGAGCAATCAAAACTAACTCCCAGAATATTTATAAACCCCGTAGTATTTATATATATATATATATATATATATATATATATATATATATATATATATATATATATATATATATATATATATATATATATATATATATATATATATATATATATATATATATATATATATATATATATATATATATATATATATATATATATATATATATATATATATATATATATATATATATATATATATATATATATATATATATATATATATATATATATATATATATATATATATATATATATATATATATATATATATATATATATATATATATATATATATATATATATATATATATATATATATATATATATATATATATATATATATATATATATATATATATATATATATATATATATATATATATATATATATATATATATATATATATATATATATATATATATATATATATATATATATATATATATTCAAATAATACAACAGCATTATTATAAATTTAATGGTAAAAATTGTTATAGTTTATCCATCATTTCTCTTTGTTCAATAAAAAATAAATAGGATTTTTCGGTTTGGAGAACTATTGTATTTTGTTATAAAAATTATATATATATATATATATATATATATATATATATATATATATATATATATATATATATATATATATATATATATATATATATATATATATATATATATATATATATATATATATATATATATATATATATATATATATATATATATATATATATATATATATATATATATATATATATATATATATATATATATATAAAGTCTGGGGTCCTTAGATTTTAATATCGGTTAAAAATGAAAGTCAGTAACCACATGTTGCTGAAAATCCTCAGGTTTTCCATCCTTTGTATCATTGTCATTTCTTTCAAGTTATAATCATAATTAAATTATTATTATGAGGAAAAACCTCATCTTAACTAGAGCTTGAAAAATGTAATGAATAAAAGAACTCTTATTTTGACCAGATCTTCAGAAGATATAGTAATTAAGGTAGCAAAAATTAAACCTAATTTCCAGAATATTTATAAACCCCATAGTATTTATTAATTTATTTATTTATTTATATATTTAATCGTTTACGTATTTAATGGTATTTCAATTTAATTTAGATTGTGTAAATTTTACTGATCCAGCATTTTGATTTTAGTAATATTTGTCTTCTTATAAATTTGTTTTTTTTAGAATCTTTTCTTTTTATCAAAGTCTTTTTTGT
Organism: Armadillidium nasatum; assembly: GCA_009176605.1. Lineage (NCBI taxonomy): Eukaryota > Metazoa > Arthropoda > Malacostraca > Isopoda > Armadillidiidae > Armadillidium > Armadillidium nasatum. The sequence goes on from SEYY01010372.1 coordinate 10,595, forward strand.
TTTTTATTTAAAATTTTTATAAAAGGTATAAGAGAGAAACACCTGCATGCGACGACCAAATCAGAAGTAAAAGATCAGGCATGGATGCCCATAGGAAAATGAATGAATTTGGTACGTATTATATAATCTTACTAAATATGATTTGAGTTTCAAAATTTCAAAGAGTACTGCCAAACCTGAAACCTAACATATAAGCCGTTTTCTATTCGTTCCCAAGCTTCCTAAAAGTTTAGTCTAGCGCCATTTTCCTAAGGGCTTTTTTAGACTTTTTTTTTAGAGCATCGTACAATTTGCACAATAGAACTTTTTTCCAAAATTTTCTAAAATGACATATGTTTTCGAGTCAGCTGATTCCAATTCACCATGGCGGCTGGGCTTTCAAAATATTCAACGGAGACCAGATCATGAATACTCGTTGTAAGTGAATCATAAGCAGCCAAAACTAAATAATAATTAAGCCTATTTTTGACAAATTAAGAAGAAAAAACGTTATTAAAAAACATATTTTCTACTAGACTTAAATGTCTTCATCGGTAGCGAAGATGTCTAATCCTGTAAAGCAAATGAGTTTATGGGGATGTACGTATATGTTTGCTTGTTTGAGAGAGAGTAATTCATACCCAAGGTTGAAGTATTAGAGAATGTATATGTATCGTTTACTTAAGGATGGGTATGTGTGTTTGTGCGTGTGAATGATAATGAATACAAGAAGAATCACGACATTGAGCTAAGGTAATCACATTGATGTTTTAATTAAATACTGATACTACTATTCTACTATAGCTGACATAATGCTGATAAAGTATGGTGTCTAAAGAACATAGGCATGTAGTACAGCTACTATAGTGACTACTTCTTGAAAATGACAAAGTAAATTGTCTAAAGGGTTTAAAGCTTGAAATACTATTATGAAATGCGTGTGTGTGTGCGATAGGTATAAATACAGCTGTATAAATAGAGCAGAAAATTATAATAGTAAAGAATATGATTAGGAAAGTTTGTAAATAGCAATAAGATGGTATATTGAACGGGCTCTTATGTTTTAGGATACGTATATTTCACAAGGTTTGTTTATAATAATAATAATAATAATAATAATAATAATAATAATAATAATAATAATAATAATAATAATAATAATAATAATAATAATAATAAAGAAGCTAGTGAGGAAAAGAGTAATAAAGTCGGGTAAGATAGTAATATTGTAATTGGAATGAAGAGGGTGATGAGAGGAGAACTATAATAAATAAAAACCGTCCCTATAGAAACATAGAATGTGTGTTTGTTTGTGTATGTGTGTGTGCGCGCGTGTGTGTGTGATAGGTATAAATACAGTTGTGAGACAGGTATAAAGTAAAGAAAATGGTGAAGAAAAGAATAAAGATGATAAAAAGAAAAATGATGATATATTAAGCACGCTCTTATGTTTTAAGGTACGTATATTTCACAAGTAAGAACACGAAAACATTGTATGTACGTCACTGATTCTATGGTAGACGGTACTGCTGAGTGGCAGTGTGGTAGAGTGATTGACAGCTTTGAGTTTTACCAAAAGTGGGGCTAAGTCCTAAAGCGGCTAAATCCCCGTATACCTTCTATGGACTCAAATATGAGTGCGTGTGTTTTGAAATAATTATAATAAGAATATGATTAGGAAAAACTGGTAAAGATTGTAAATTGGAATAGGATGATATATTAAACAAGATCCTATGTTTTAGGATATTTTTTTATTTATTTAAATTTTTTTTTCGCAGGGTGAGGTTGGAGGTGATATATATTTGTTTTGTTTTTTTGCAACATTGTAACATGCCTTGCAACATATATATATATATATATATATATATATATATATATATATATATATATATATATATATATATATATATATATATATATATAACTATTATTATTATCTTCTCGAAAAAAAAAATCAGAAAAAGTGTTTTTGCAACATTGCAATGTTGCCATGTTGCTCTCAGCATTGTTTGCAAATTGCTGTACCAACAGTTTAGACCTGTTACTACTTTTATATATATATATATATATATATATATATATATATATATATATATATATATATATATATATATATATATATATATATATATATATATATATATATATATATATATATATATATATATATATATATATATATATATATATATATATATATATATATATATATATATATATATATATATATATATATATATGTATATATATATATATATATATATATATATATATATATATATATATATATATATATATATATATATATATATATATATATATATATATATATATATATATATATATATATATATATATATATATATATAAAATTCTCAAAGTTAAAAATTCAACTTTTAAAAAACTATTAAAATAATAAAGATAAAAAAAAATAATATAAAAAGTTACTAGCTTTCGTATCTGCATCCGAACCACCTTCGTCAAGTGTTAAAATGAAATAAATAAACAGGAAACTAGAAGTTCTACAACCAATTTTTCATCTTCCAAGACTGCACCTTGGACGACGAGAAATTGGTTGTAGAGATTCTATTCTTATGTTTATTCATTTTCATTTTAACTCTTGAAGAAGGTGATTCGGATGCAGCCCCGAAAGCTAGCGACTTTTTATTTTTATTTATTTATTATTTTAATAGTTTTTTAATAGTTGAATTTTTAACTTTTTAACTTTGGGATTTTTTAACTATATTACACAATTTCGGTGATTGCATTGTTCATTATTATATATATATATATATATATATATATATATATATATATATATATTATATATATATATATTATATATATATATATATATATATATATATATATATATATATATATATATATATATATATATATATATATATATATGTAGATCCGTGGTTGGTTTTTATTAAGTCAAAAAGCTTAGATGAATCTGGCATTCAGGAAATGTGCGCCGGTGCTTTGATATCTCCAGAATGGGTTATAACAACCGGATATTGCTTGCGGGACAAGTCAAAAAAATCATTTATTGTGTACAACAATATGAGAGGTAATTATATATACATATATATATATATATATATATATATATATATATATATATATATATATATATATATATATATATATATATATATATATATATATATATATATATATATATATATATATATATATATATATATATATATATATATATATATATATATATATATATATATATATATATATATATATATATATATATATATATATATATATATATATATATATATATATATATATATATATATCTATACAAACAACTTTGTAAAAGGATCTGCCCCTGCCTCTCTCTTCATAAGTTCGTTGGCTCGAAGCCTTTTTATTTTTATTTGTCTTCTGGAGGCGTCCGAAGGAGGAAGCTTATGAGCTTTGAAACGTTATGCCCTTTTGTAACTTTCTTACTGTTTAATTTCAGTTTAACTCTTGATAAAGTGTCTTATTGTTTTACTTTTTATTGTTTCATAAAGTTGCTTGCGTTGTTATATTATTATTATTAGGGCACAGGCGATTATAATGTTCTGAAAAAGTCATTTATATATATATATATATATATATATATATATATATATATATATATATATATATATATATATATATATATATATATATATATATATATATATATATATATAGAGAGAGAGAGAGAGAGAGAGAGAGAGACTTCCGAAGTGATGAGATTATCTCTCTCCCCAGTGGGCATATGCAATATTAGGAAGCATCACTATACAGTCCGGCTCCCAATAGTTCGTCTTTTCTTGCTCTTATTCACATATTTTTCCAATCAATCTTATTAATCGATTTTTTTTTTTTTAAAACTCAATACCGATTAATCGATATTTTTTTCAGATCAATACCGACTGATCGATATTATCTTTATTCACCAAGATTTTGATATTCAAACCAAAATAAACGATATCGCCCTAATGAAAACACAAGAACCATTTTTCCTCAGTGGGAAAACTTTCCCTTCTTGTATTCAACATCCTAAGGACAAAGTTTTATGTAAGTGTGTTTGTTTATTTATTTATTTATTTATTATTTTGTAAAAAATTTGAAAATTAAAAAAAAAAAACTTTTCCCCGGAAGGGAAAGTGGGAGGGAGGGGGGGTGGGAGAGTCATAAGCAAAGTCCAAAAATTTGTCATAAGTAAAGTGAAAAATACCTAAAGTGGTAAACTATATATATATATATATATATATATATATATATATATATATATATATATATATATATATATATATATATATATATATATATATATATATATATATATATATATATATATATATATATATATATATATATATATATATATATATATATATATATATATATATATATATATATATATATATATATATATATATATATATATATATATATATATATATATATATATATATATATATATATATATATATATATATATATATATATATATATATATATATATATATATATATATATATATATATATATATATATATATATATATATATATATATATATATATATATATATATATATATATATATATATATATATATATATATATATATATATATATATATATATATATATATATATATATATATATATATATATATATATATATATATATATATATATATATATATATATATATATTATATATATATATATATATATATATATATATATATATATATATATATATATATATATATATATATATATATAGGCAAAAATAGCTGTGAAATTGGTTTTAACAGTGGTTCTCCAAACTTTTTATCAATAATGGATAAAGAAACTTGCAGAAAGTATTATGAAAACTTTGGTCACACTGTCCAGGTTACAGAAAACGTCGAGTGTCTGTCTACAACCATTGAAAACATAGGATCAATAGACAGTTGCTTGGTTAGTCAAAATAAAATTGTATCATGTCGTTTTTTTAGATATATTTAAACTGATTTTCTTTCTCTGTTTGAAGTTTGTCCATCAAATTATTATCTATTTTACTTCTTATTCAGAGTATTATTTCTATATTTTTATATATATTATCTTTTGTATCTTTTGTACAATGTATCATTTCTTTATTTTCCAAGTTCGTTCCACTTTTATTTTTCATTTCTTTTCAAATTTTGTATATTATTGCATATTTTTTTGTTATTATCTTTTTTATTATATTTAGGTTAACTTTTACTGCTTTTCCGTTTCCTACTTTGGGCGTTTAAAAACTAAAATTTTTTTCGCTTTTATTTCTTTTATCTATTTCAAAGTCTCATTATGGTAATTTTATATTTTAGTTAAATAAGTTGCAGTTTTGTTGACGGTAAAGAGGTATTACTACCCCATTATCTTCAATTCTGTCTTTACTGATTTATAACATGACCAACAAATATTAATATTAATACTAATAATAATACCATTACATCAAAGCTATTCTAACGTTTTCAAAGTTAGAATAGATGGATTCTTGTATATATACATATATTTAGCTATGACAAAAAACGTAATTAAATATATATATATATATATATATATATATATATATATATATATATATATATATATATATATATATATATATATATATATATATATATATATATATATATATATATATATATATGCTGTGGATTTTAATTTGCAGCACCTTTTTCATTTTAAAAGACAACCATTATAGCAACTGAAAAGAAATAATGGTTGAGAGGTTCCACTAGAAAAAGTAACAGTTGATCTTTCTTGTATTTTTAAGTGTGGGGAGAGAAATCTCAAATTTATTTTCAATGCATCAAAATCTAATTCCTTAATCATTTAACTCGACGTAATCTTATATTTGACTCCAAACCCTTCGAATACACTTACCTCAATTCTTTTATGATGTAAATATTAACTAAAAGAAAACAGTGGATTTTTCTTTTCTTTTTTATCTTTTTAGAAAGGGTTACTTTGTTTCTGTGCATGTACACTAACTTCAATGAGGTTACGAGTTATGAGGCATATCAGATCTTTTTTTAACACAACTACAATTACCTTTCCTTCACAGTGGTGTCATTTTTTGTATAAATTGTGTGTCATATTTTATGACAGATCCATTTTCAAGAGAGGAATATTAATTTTATCCAGTCATCATTTTACTCTCCCTTACTGACTCTTTTTCAATTTCCAACATTTGATAATTCATCACCAACCATAAAGATTAATGAGAATGAGGCTCGTTTGTTTAAATAATTTAGACACTTTTCTAGCAGTGGGAGAGATAAAAAAAAAAAATTTTTTTTACTATACATTTGCTCTTTATCTTTGTGTGTATTTCTTATCGAAGACGTAACATATATTCTTTCAAGTACTGCGCAATACTGGTAAAAAATTTGGAGGACTGCTGTCCTCGATTTTCCTCCACCTCATTTGACCTAAATCTTTCAGACTAAATGCATTGAGATATCTCGCCAGGACGAGGACTTTGCTTTCTTTTTCACCGACTGGAAATATAATTATGAGATAATATCAAGTGCAAAATTTATATAGCTTATATGAGCGGTTCTTGACCTGTGGTACAGTGAACTTCAGAGGTGACAGCTATGTCTTTAAGAAGTGTCAATGAAGGCTTTGAAGAAATGATCTTTTGTAGTTAAAATGAATGGCATTTCGAGTAGTTATTTTACACCCCATTAAAAACTCCTATTTTTTCAATTATATTTATTTGAATATATGTTCCCTTCTATACAAATTTTAAAAAACTCTTCAAGAGAAACAAAAAATAATTATCTTAACTCATTTTAAGGTTTTAAATATTAAGTCTTGGTGGTCCATGGCAAGAAAAGATATTTAGACGGGGCTGGGGGGATGTCTTTGGTTTAAGAAAAGTCAAGAGCCAGTAGTCTATATTTCATACATTAATTTTTTTTCTAATTTTATTTATATATTTCATTTTCTTTATCTAATTAATTGTTTTTTATTAAGTCTTAAAAAAAGAAAATCCTAATCAATATTTTTAAAATTTATTCTGCTTCATTTAACTCTAAAATAATATTAATTAATAATATTCATTTAATTCATAATAATCTTTTTGAGTAACGTAAATTTTAAATATATAAAAAAGAATTCAGATAGTTTCATTTTGTTTTTGACGTTTTAAACGCATCCCTTTTAATCGTTTTTGAAATTCATCAGAAAAAAATAGTATCAAATTTTACATTTTATTCACCAGTTCTTGGTGACGATTATTTTCACCGAGTGTGAAAGTGGTTTTATAGTGTAATTAATTTTCCGTATAAGATAATTCTTTATTAACATTTCTTTCATAATATTTTGAAAGGGCATCCCTGGATCTCCACTTACCTGTCAGACACAAAAAGGAAAGCGAGTCCTAGCAGGAGTCTTAAGCTTTTGGGTGGACATGCATTCAGTTTAAATCTCCTGCGATATTTACTAAGGTAAAAGTTTAACAAATTTATAGATTTTATGAGAAATAAATTACTTATAATTTTTTTATAATTTCACAAGTAGCACCATTAAATAACTCTAAATAATGCCCCCTCCCCCTCCCCCATATTTTCATTCCCTGAATGACATATTTTCGATTCCCACACTTTAAGAGGTTTATGATAAATTTAAACAGTGGAGCACATTTTACATACATTACTAACTAATATCCTCCACAAAATAAACTCACATCTTTGAAAGAAGTACTTAATCACCATCTGTGCCATGTATCCTATTCGTATAATCTTTTCCGAAAATAAATACCTCTCCGAATATACCTAGCAAGAAATTGAAAGCTAATATTTAACCTTTATTGTTTCCTAAGTTTCTGAATATTTCTTTAACTGTGAAATGTGCAAACACTCTAATACAAGTGGATAATTTATGAGTTGCAAGGTAGATCAGTAATGGATAAGAGTTGGAATTAAGAAAAGAATATTTAGAAACAAGCATTAAGAAAACTGAAGGCCGTCTACAAAAGAAGCTTTAAGAGATCAAGTTACAAAGAGAGATAAAAAAAAATGAAAATAGTTTAGAAATGAAAGTGTTCAAGTTAAACTTTAAAATCTACGACAAATCAAGTTCAATTTCGGAAAACTACCAAAATCCCATAGTGCAGAAGACTCACTTAAAATGAAGGGGAGATTTTCGTTGGCTCATTTTTTTTATAGGTAAAGGGATATAATATTAGGAATGGAAACATAGTTAAAAGTTATCTGCTTATGACACACGCGAAACTTTAAAAAAAAGCACTGTAGAGTGAGAAGAATCTGACGCAGATACCGAACTGTTTAGCAGTGCAATACGCAAACTCAGAAGCAAAATGTTTGAGAGCCATAGGAAGAATATCTTCAGGAAAATAACGTTGTTAGAGTACAGCTTAGAAAGAGGAAAATCACAACTTTAGAGGAAATCTTTTTCCTTAGAGATGTCATTTGCTTCACACTTTCGCACAATCTCCGTCTTTCCTTGTACAGTTCTTCGGCATCGGATTTAATTTCCATTATTATTTTTTCATGTACTCTTCGTAAAAAAAAAATCTAAAACATTCTGCTTTTTCCTATTCTAGCCGTCATTAAAAAAAGAATATATATATATATATATATATATATATATATATATATATATATATATATATATATATATATATATATATATATATATATATATATATATATATATATATATATATATATATATATATATATATGGGAAGCTGTGAGGTGTTGGAATTGTACTTTTTACTTAAGGTGACCTAAATCAAGATTCAGCTTCCACTATGATTATTACCCTATATATAAGAATTACAAGGAAATCAAACTCACTGCAGCAACCAACAATTTAATTAACGTATCAGAAAAATATTAATTAAAATACTTTATTATTTTAAATCACACAGTTAATAAGGCACACAAATACAAGTACCAATTTTATTTCATGTATTCTCAAAACATGTATTTTTAATGGCGGTTCCACCAGCTCTTTGATTTCAAATTCTTCTAACCGAAAACAATACCTCAGAACCATAGTTGCCATTTAAAGTAGTTTCCAAATAATATTCAATTTATGAAATCTATTAAAATACATTTACAATGAAATAAAACAAATTTAGTTTTAAGGAATCTGGAGATGAGTTCATCTCATATATATATATATATATATATATATATATATATATATATATATATATATATATATATATATATATATATATATATATATATATATATATTATGTCTCCTTTGGTGGGCAACGGCCAGAGGCCTACTCATATCCACCAGAGTTGGGGAGCATTCGGAATCTGGTCGCTAATGGCCAACGTGACCCGATACACGATGTTTAAAAGTGTGCAAGTCAATGGAAGTTGGGAAAACAGATAAAGGGAGTGTGTTCCAGACTTTACCAGTAGAGTATATGTAAGATTGAGCATAGCGGTTAAGTCTGGGGTCGGAGAGTTGGACAGAGAAAGGATGAGACTGTGAAGAAAGTCGTGTCTTTCTCAATGGAGGAGGTATGCGACATGAGAGTTCAGAAGAGCAATGTCCTTTGTAATAGCGATAGTATAGAGAGAGTGACGCAACAATTCGACGGGAAGAAAGAGATTGAAGAGAGTTAATAAGAGCGGGAGAGTTGATAAGACGAAAAGCCCTAGATTCCAACTTTTAAAGAAGAGCTGTATTTGTGGAACAACCCCAGATGTGCGAGGCGCACTCCATACAGGGGGGCGAACAACACCAGTATACAGAGCAAGGAACTTAAGCGGCGTAAAAAAACCCACGAAGGCGCCTCAGAACACCCAACCTCTCAGAAGCTTGTTTAGAGAGAGAAGTAATGTGATCTTTCCAAGAAAGATCACGAGAAAAAGAAACACCGAGAATAATGAGAACAGATGAAGGTTTGAGTTGAGTGTTTTCGAAGAAGATGTCATAGTTGTGTTGAAGATTATGTCGAGTAGAAAGATGGAGGAATTGAATTTTTGAGGCATTGAAAACGACCATGTTTCTCTCTGCCATAATCTGAAATACGAGAAAGATCAGAGGTCAGTTGCTCCAAGGCCATCCTTCTTGAATCTATCAACTGCTGTTGGGAAGGACGTCTTTCAAATTGAAAGGAGTAATGAAGGGTGGAGTCATCGGCATAGGAGTGTATAGGAGACGAAGTAATAGAGAGAAGATCATTGATGAAAATTAGAAAAAGAGTGGGGGGAAAGGACAGATCCTTGAGGAACACCACTATTTATAGATTTATAGGAAGAACGGTGGCCGTCTACAACAGCTGCTATAGAACGACCGGAAAGGAAATTAGAGAGAATGTCACAGAGAGAAGGATAGATTCCGAAAGAGGGAAGTTTAGAAATCAAAGCTTTGTGCCAGACTCTATCGAAAGCTTTCGATATGTCTAGCGCCACAGTGAAAGATTCACCGAAACCCCGGAGAGCGGAGGACCAAGAGTCAGAAAGCAGAAAAAGAAGATCACCAGTAGAACGTTCTTTACGAAAGCCATACTGGCGATCAGAGATAAGATTAGAAGAATTGAGATGTTTCCAAATCTTCCTTTTAAAGATAGATTCGAAAACTTTAGAAAGAACAGAGGTTAAAGAAATTGGACGGTAGTTAGAGGGTTGAGAATGGGTCCCCCTTCTTCGCACAGGCTGAATGAGTGCACGTTTCCAGCAAGAAGGGAAGGTCGAAGTAGAAAGGCAAAGACGAAATAGTTTACCAAGGCAGGGTGCAAGCTCGGAAGCACAATTTTTGAGAACCGCAGGAGGAATACCATCAGGACCATACGCCTTCTTAGTGTTAAGCTCAGAGAGAGAAGAAATGACATCTTTAGAAAAAATTATAATATTAGGCATAAATGAGTTTGAGGGGGTTGAAGGAGGAGGAATAGCTCCGGAATCGTCTAAGGTAGAGTTAGAAGCAAAAGTTTGAGCAAAGAGTTCAGCTTTAGTAGAAGGTAAAATGGCAGTTGTGCCATCAGAAGAAACTAAAGGATGGAAAGAGGAAGAAGCAAAGTTAGAGTTGACATTTTTTGCAAAATGCCAGAAAGGGCGAGAGGAAGAGGAACCAGAAAGATTATTGCATTTGCGGCGGAAAAAAGAGTTTTTAGTATCTCGAAGAATAGATTTTGCACGATTCGGGATGAAATATAAGCTGAATGAGTTTCAAGGGTTTGAAGACGACGGTAATCTCTGAAGGCAGCATCCCTACGGCTGATAGCGCGAGAACAAGTAGAGCTAAACCAAGATTTGTTAGGTTTAGTAGAAGGGAAAGAATATGGAATGTACGCCTCCATGCAAGAGAGAATCACCTCGGTTATGCGCTCAGCACATTCCGAGGGACCTCTCCCACGAAAGCAATAATCATTCCATGGGAAATCAGAGAAGTACAACCGCAAGTCAGACCAGTTAGCAGCACCGAAGTGCCAGAAACGTCCTCGCCGAAGGCGGGGAGTCGTTCTTGCGAAAGACTTGAAGAGACAGAACAAGATACGGTGATAAGAAGGTGATATATTTATATATATATATATATATATATATATATATATATATATATATATATATATATATATATATATATATATATATATATATATATATATATATATATATATATATATATATATATATATATATATATATATATATATATATATATATATATATATATATATATATATATATCTATATATATATATATATATATATATATATATATATATAATATATATATATATATATATATATATATATATATATATATATTATATATATATATATATATATATATATATATATATATAATATATATATATATATATATATATATATATATATATATATCCAATTCTTTTTGGGTAAAATAAGGAAAAAAAATTTCTAACTTTAA
>SEYY01010372.1:30000-37500 GCA_009176605.1 Armadillidium nasatum
TATGAGTAGCATCCTGATCATATAAAGTAAAAATATAGAAATTGAGTTGCATTTTTAATTTAAGAATAGAATAAAGAGTAAAATTTTAGAATATTTTAAACAGATCTTTTCAAATGATTCAGTTAGTCCTCCTAACTGTGGTTTTAATGAGGGCACTCTAGTATGGTAACCATTTTAATCAAATCCTCAAGATGTAAAGCAATTTACATTACATCACCATCGACAATTATGGAAATGGAATCTTCTACCAAGATATTTTGGATTTAATTTACTGGTCTAGAAATTCTTCATGGATCTTCAGGAATCAAAAAAAAAATAAATAAATAAAATAATAAAATAAATAAATAAATAAAAATCTTAAAAACCTTTTCACGAAATTGGATAACATTTTCTTATTTAGATTTAAAAATTAAATTTTATTAATATTAACTACTTTGTTTTGATTTTAATGAAAAGAGAGAGAATGACTTTTTTTTCTAAAAAAATCCCACTTCCTAAATTTATTTATTTATTATTTTATTTTTAATTCTGCTTTTTTTAAGTATATATATATATATCTACAATCTACAACCTCTCCCAGGAAGGGTTTTCACCCTGTCAGTGAAACCAGCATTTTTCGCCATCTGCTTGAAGAAGTTCTCCCAAAGCCCTCTAAAAGATCGTGTTTTTCGGCTCGTTGGTCTCCATGCCGGTCCATAAGTCTTAACCAGACTCTCAGGTAGGGTTTTTACCCTTTCAGTAGGACCAGCATAGTTTTCAAACTAACCTCTGAACACTCTCTCCCAGGGGTCTTCAAAAGATTGTGCTTCTCTGAGCTATGGCACTATGGCTATGGTTTCTAATGCTGGTTCTGGAGTAGTTACAAGCCGTTGACAGAGTAATCACAAGGCCGGATGGCTAGTCCTGTCGTCCTTGCATTTAGTTCTCTTTTCATGATCCAATCCTGTCGTCGATTTTCAAACTCTTGTTTTTAAATTTTAAATTCTTAATGATAAGGTTTATTTTTTCATTAAAAGCCGAAAGTCCATTATCTTGATAGATTTGTTGCTCCTCTATAAATTTTGAGATATAATTTTATCGAAACTTGATTAATTTATTTTTTTTCTTTTAATGCAAAAATATTTTCTAAAATTCTAATTTTAAAATAAATTTTAGCTATTAGTTTTTAAAATTTTGGTCAGTACTGTCTTCATGCATAAACCTTCTCTCTTCTTTTCCCTCCTCAAACTTCTTTCTGATTCTTCTAGCTTTTCTATTCCCATCTATTTTTAGGCACATCTACTCTCGACTACGGCCGAATCATATATATATATATATATATATATATATATATATATATATATATATATATATATATATATATATATATATATATATATATATATATATATATAATATATATAAGGGGGAGGGAAGTACCGCTCCCGAGGCGTTGAGATTACCCCCATTGGTATACGGGATGTTAAGGGTACTTCCCATCTCATCCTGGTGCCCAATGGTACGCTCCTTTTTGTGTTCATGTACACTTTCTTATACACGGAGTAGGCTCTCCTTTTACACACAATAAACACCATTTCATTCACACATCCCTTTAAAAAAAAAAAAAAAAAAAAAAAAAAAAAAAAAAAAAAAAAACATTAATTATGGCGTCGACTTTGGTAGCCTCGGAGAATCCAAGAGGGCCGGATTCCAAAGAGAACCCTTATCCATCCACACCTTCCCCAATCACCACTTGGGAGTTGGTGGACTCCGGTGATGGGGTTGGTGCTACCAGGAATTTGCAGCCGTCTGTTCCGGATGCACGGTCTGTTTGTTTTTTTTTTGTTTTTTTTTTCATTAATTTCTGCAACATTAGCGGTTTTCATTCCAATTTCCACTTTGTTGAACATCACCTCTCTTCTTCTAGAACTCACCTCTTATTCTTGACTGAAACTCAGATGTTTGACCCTTTCAATTTGCTGTTTCCTCCTACTGTCTCTATCCTCAATTTTCAGCCAAAGGTGGATGTTGCGCATACGTGCGCAACGATGTTATTTGTTCTCGCGTCTCTAATTTGGAGTCTTCAGAATTTTCTACCTTGTGGCTTAGGTTCTCTTGCCATTCTACGACTAAATTCATTTGTTCTGTTTATTTATCTCCTAATTCTACTGACTATCCTAAATTCTTCGACTATCTAAACTCCAAAATAGAGTGCATTCTCTTTTCTTCTCCTTTCTCCGAAATCATCGTATTAGGCGATTTCAATGTTCACCACTGTCAATGGCTATCTTCTAGTTCTCATGATACAGCTGGTGAAGGTGCCTTCCATTTCGCTAACCAAAACGACTATGAGCAGTTAGTGCAGCTCCCTGCTCATATCCCTGATCGTCTTGGAGATAAACCCAACATTCTAGACCTTTTTCTAACTTCTAATCCTTCTCCTTATACTGTCAAGCTCTTTTTTCCTCAGGGTTCCTCTGATCATCTTCTTATTTCTGTATCCTCTTCTATCTCTTCAAGTCTTCCTCAAGAAAAACCCCCTTCTATTGAGAGGAAACGTTTGTGGAAGTTCGGTGCCACAAACTGGTCTGACTTGCGGTCGTACATCTTTGATTGCCCTTGGAATGATTATCGCTTCCGTGGGAGGGGTCCCTCGGAGTGTGCTGAACGTATAGCCGAGGTGATTCTCTCAGGCATGGAGGCGTACATTCCATTTTCTTTCCCTTCTACTAAACCTTAGCAAACCTTACTTTAACTCTACTTGTTCTCGCGCTATCCGCCGCAAGGATGCTGCCTTCAGGGATTAACGTCGTCTTCAAACTCCAGAAACTCATGCAACTTATATTTCATCCCGGAATCGTGCAAAATCTATCTTTCGTAACACTAAAAACTCTTTTCTCCGTAGAAAATGCAATAATCTTTCTGGCTTCTCTTCCTCATGCTCTTTCTGGCATTTTGCAAAAAATGTTAACTCTAACTTTGCTTCTTCCTCTTTCCCTCCTTCAGTATCTTCCGACGGCAATTCAACTGTTTTACCTTCTTCTAAAACTGAACTCTTTGCTCAAACTTTTGCCTCTAATTCAACCTTAGACAATTCCGGAGCTATTAATCCTCCTTCAACCCCTTCCAACTCATTTATGCCTAAAATTATAATTTCTTCTAAAGATGTCATTTCTGCTCTCTCTGAGCTTAAATACTAAGAAAGCGTAAGGTCCCGATGGTATTTCTCCTGTGCTTCCGGGCTTGCACCCTGCCTTGGTAAACTACTTCGCCTTTGCCTTTCTACTTCGACCTTCCCTTCTTGCTGGAAACGTGCGCTCATTCAGTCTGTGCCGAAGAAGGTGGATCCCTCTCAACTCTCCAACTACCGTAATATTTCTTTGACCTTCGTTCTCTCTAAAGTTTTCGAATCCATCCTTAACAGGAAGATTTGGAAACTTCTCAATTCTTCTAATCTTATCTCTGATCGCCAGTATGGCTTTCGTAAGAAATGGTCTACTGGTGATCTTCTTTCCCTTCCCTCTGACTCTTGTTCCTCCGCCCTTCTTCATTTCGGTGAATCCTTTGCTGTGGCGCTGGACATATCGAAAGCCTTCGATATTGTCTGGCAAAAAGCTTTGATTTCCAAACTTCTCTCTCTCGGTATCTAAACCTTCCCTCTGTGATCTTCTCTCTAATTTCCTTTCCGGTCTTTCTATACTGCTGTTGTAGACGGCCACAGTTCTCCCTTTAAACCTATTAATAGTGTTGCTCCAAAGGGGTCTGTTCTATCCCTAACACTTTTTCTACTTTTCATTAATGATCTTCTCTCTATTACTTCGTCTCCTATCCATTCCTATGATGATGATGACTCCACACTTCATTACTCCTTTCAGTTTGAAAGGAGTAATGAAGCAACTTACCTCTGATCTTTCAAGTATTTCAAATTGGGGCAGAGAGAACATGGTCGTTTTCAATGCCTCATAAACTCAGTTCCTCCATCTCTCCACTCGACGCAGTCTTCCACACAACTATGATATCTTCTTCGAAAACACACAACTCAAAACTTCATTTGTTCTTAATATTCTCGGTGAATCTTTTTCTCGTGATCTTTCTTGGAAAGATCACATTATTTCTCTCTCTAAATAAGCTTCTAAGAGGTTGGGTGTTCTACGGTGCCTTCAGAATTACTTCACGCCACTCTAGTTGCTTGCTCTGTATAGGGGTGTTGTTCGTTCCTGTATGGAATATGCTTCACACATATGGGGTGGCTCCACTCATACAGCTCTCCTTGAGAAGGTGGAGTCTAGGGCATTTCGTCTCATCAACTCTCCTGCTCTTACTAACTCTCTTCAATCTCTTTCAGCCCGTCGAATTGTTGGGTCACTCTCTCTAATACTATCGTTATTACAACGGACACTGCTCTTCTAAAATTTCTCTTCGCATACCTCCTCCATTGAGAAGGGCTCGGGCGACATGACTTTCAATACAATCTCATCCTTTCTCTGTCAAACTCTCTCAGACCCAAGACTTAACCATTATGCTCAATCTTACATATATTCTACTGGTAAAGTCTGGAACACACTCTCTTTATCTGTTTTCCCAACTTCCTTTGACTTGCATACTTTCAAACGCCGTGTATCTGGACATGTGGGCCACCATCGACCAGAATAGTGTTTTTTCAACTCCGGTGGAATTCAGGTAGGTCCTCTGGCCTTTGGCCACCGAAAGATATATATATATATATATATATATATATATATATATATATATATATATATATATATATATATATATATATATATATATATATATATATATATATATATATATATATATATATATATTAATTTATTTATTTTACCATTCACCTTTCCCAATTTCGTGGGGTGGCGCCTTTCACAGTTCGCTCACACACACATATCCGTACTCTATCTTTCTTCCCCCATCACCACCTCCCTCCACTCACTCTGTCCTCCGCAACTCTCCTCCCTTCGTCCACATTCAAACCTCTCTCCCCCAATATCTCCCTCATCCCATCCACCCACCGCCACTTTGGCCTTAACCTTCCCCTTCCTCCCTCTTCCTTGGATCTCATCACTCTACCCAAAACCCTATTCTCATCCATTCTACACATATGCCCAAATCATTTTAATACACCCTCTTCCGCTCTACTCACTATTCCCATCTTTCAACCACACATCTCCCTTATTCTTTCGTTTCTGATTCTATCTACCCTCCTTAACCCACATATAGCTCCTCAATTCTTTCATCTCAAAACTTCTAATCTTTTCCTCATCTGAGCATTCATCACCCATGTTTCACAACCATACATTTGGAGATGGTAGACACATACTCTCAAACATTCTTACCTTTATTTCCTTCGATATTCTCCCCTTCTTCCATACTTCCCTCAGTGCTCCAATAACTTTCATTTCCTCCATGACTCTATTCTTTATTTCACCCATATTTATTCTTTATTTTCCAATATTTATTTCATATATATATATATATATATATATAATATATATATATATATATATATATTATATATATATATATATATATATATATATATATATATATATATATATATATATGCGTGTGTGTGTATGTGTGTGTGTGTGTGTGTGTGTGTGTGTGTGTGTGTGTGTGTGTGTGTGTGTGTGTGTGTGTCAGTATTAAAACTTTTAATTATGAGAATTTACTAAGTTTTCTCTATGTTCAGTTGTTCATTTTTTATATTAATAAACTTTTTAAAGATAAATTTCTTTAAAAAAATTAATAACCATAAAATTATTAAAACAAAAAGGAATGTGAGAGAGAGAGAGAGAGAGAGAGAGAGAGAGAGAGAGAGAGAGAGAGAGAGAGAGAGAGAGAGAGAGAGAGAGAGAGAGAGAGAGAGAGAAATTTTGTTCATAAAATGTCTTTATTTAATAAAATTATACTTGTAAAAGCGATTTCAAGCTAACACATAAGCAATTATCAGGAATTGATACAAAATAAAAAAAAACCTCCCATTCGTAACTTCAAAGGAGGAAGGGAAGGGGGAGAATAAAGAACGCACACATACACACAAACATATTTATACAAATGAAACCATAATCCCAAAACAATCTATATGTAGTATCTTTCATTTCGTATCGAATTGTCCTAACAATGTTTTTGTGAATGAAGTTCGATTTTTAGTGACAAATGTTATTAAAACATTTTCAGAATGGAAGAAACACAAAGTGAACAGAAAATATCAGTATATATTTAAAGGTTAATAAAGATTGTTGTTTATCCTTTGATTATATATATATATATATATATATATATATATATATATATATATATATATATATATATATATATATATATATATATATATATATATATATATATATATATATACAGTGCTAATGAGGATTCGAACCCTGACCTCTAAGATGGTAAGACATTGCGCTAACCACTACACCATTGATGGTACAGTGGTGTAGTGGTTAGCGCAATGTCTTACCATCTTAGAGGTCAGGGTTCGAATCCTCATTAGCAGTATATAATTTGTAAATTTTATCCCACGGTTTATGTGGTATATATATATATATATATATATATATATATATATATATATATATATATATATATATATATATATATATATATATATATATATATATATATATATATATATATATATATATACATATACTATCAAAATTATTGTTACAGAATTGAAGTAAAGAATAGAGGGTAAGAAATTAGTACATCCAAGGCGATGACATATGATCATAGTATGATATGATTGCTAATATTTAATCTTTTCACTAAAAGCTTAGACACCATTTTTATTTTTTACTTGTTGCTTATTGATTAAGTTTGGAGTGGAGTGATAAACAAAACCGTGATGATGTTGTATTGCTACGTAAATGTTACAAAGAAAAACTACCATTTTCAAAACTGCAACAGCTTGGTATTAGCTGTATGCTTGCGTATCGTGCCATAAAGGTATACACGGACACTGGTGATGTAAAAGATCGCCATAGATCTGGCAAGGCCACATTCTCTTCGAGCGAAACATTGAAGGCTATCAAAGCAGTAAGGACAAGAATTAAGCAAAATACTGTTCGTAAGCAAAAAATCATATCACGTGAAATGCAGATACCTAAGAATCCCATGTCCCGCAAAGTCAGCGAGAACCTAACGAAACCAAACCTAACCTAACCTAAGGCGCACTTCACATTTCCTCACGGATGCCCTAAAGAAAGCCGTGTTGGCTTGGTACTCTGATAATCGGTCCCCCAAAAAAAAATCTTTTTACAAACGAAAAATCATTACGGTGAAAAAAGTTTTAGCAAACAAAAATGAGTAGGAGTCCAGAGCTTGTTGCACAAGGTCAAAGGGGTCATCATACAACTTCTTTGATGATTTGGTGTAGAGTGTGTTAAAATGAGGTGACAGAGATCCATTTTTGTTAAAAGGTGTTAAAACCTCGACATCCATGTACCAGCAGACAGTTTTGGAAGGTATGATAAAACCACTAGGCAGACTCTCTTCCAA
>SEYY01010372.1:42500-61821 GCA_009176605.1 Armadillidium nasatum
TATCCAAACTATGGTCAATAATATCGCACTTCTCAAAATGGAGGTTCCTTTTTTTCTCAGCGAGACCACTAAGCCTCTTTGTATTCAGAGGCCACAGGACGAAATTTTAAGTAAGTATTGCTACTAGTTTATTTAAGCATTTGTTTCTTAATTTATTAAATTGCAAACTAAATAATAATAATAATAATAATAATAATAATAATAATAATAATAATAATAATAATAATAATAATAATAATAATAATAATAATAATAATAATAATAATAATAATTGGGAAATACAGTGCTTTAATGGAAATCTAAACATGCAAAAATAATAATAATAATAATAATAATAATAATAATAATAATAATAATAATAATAATAATAATAATAATAATAATAATGATAATAATTGTGAAATAGGATTTAAATGTAGTGTTTTACGGTGTGTTTCTGTTAATAGAAATTGAAATAGAAATAATGATAATAATAATAATAATAATAATAATAATAATAATAATAATAATAATAATAATAATAATAATAATAAATAATTAAAATAAAAAAAAATATTAAAAAAATTAAAATAAAAAAAAAAAAAAAAAAAAAAAAAAATAATAATAATAATAATAATAATAATAATAATAATAATAATAATAATAATAATAATAATAACAGATAGCAATGGCTGTGAAATAGGATTTAAATATGGTGCTCTAAGAAGTGTTTCCATAATATCGGATTTAGAAACATGCAGAAATTATTACAGAAGAAGATTCAACGGAGGATTGGCTGAAAACTTGGCTTGTTACAATGCTACGTTGAGTTGTATTCATTCTATTCATAACGATAAGGTAAGAATTTAGTTGAGTTTTCACACATCTCTGGTGGGCACCATGTAGGCCCTTGAGGTTTTTCTCCCATAATATCTGTTTATATTACTTATTGATATTATTTGTGAGCTTGTATTCATTCTATTCATAACGATAAGGTAAGAATTTAATTGAGTTGTTCACACATCTCTGGTGGGTACCATGTAGGCCCTTGACCTTTTTTTTCATCTCACAGTTTACCTTTATATTTTATGTATTTGTACCAATATATTAATTTCAATATATTAATATCAATATCTGGATTATTCCGGATCTTCATCCGCAATCGACTACTTCAAAAAAAGATTAGCATCCGCGTTTGAATTGCCCCAAAGATCTTCACCCGAATTCGGATTACTCTAAAGATTCTCATACTTATTTGGATTGCTAAAATCTTCGCATCCGAGTCAGGATTACTTAGAAGACTCGCATCCGCATCCGCATTTGTATTGCTCCAAAGATCTGCACCACACGAATTGTCAAAAATATCCGCATCCAAATTCAGATTCTTTAGAAGATCCTCATCCGCAATCGATTACTTCAAAATTTCTCATCCACATTTGAACTTTCCCGGATATTCGCATCCGCATTCGGATTGTCCGGAAGATCTTCATCCTCCTTCAAATATTCCAAGGATACTTATAATTACTCCAAAGATCCGCATCCCCATTCGGATAACTTCACAGATTCGAATCCGTAACTGGATTGTTCCAAAGATCCGCATCCGTATCCGCATCCGCATCCGCATCCGCACCTTCATCCACATACGGATTTCGAAGACCATTACTAAAACTTTTGCTCTGTTGTAAAATTCTTTTAATTTAATTAGTTATAATAACTACTTATAAAAATTAATTAATTAATTGGAATATTCACAATATTTATTCTATTATTTTTTTTTAAATGTTCAATTAAACATATATATATATATATATATATATATATATATATATATATATATATATATATATATATATATATATATATATAATATATATATATATATATATATATATATATATATATATATATATATATATATATATATATATATATATTATATATTATTATTATTATTATTATTATTATTATTATTATTATTATTATTATTATTATTATTATTATTATTATTTTATTATTATTATTATTATTATTATTATTATTAAATTAATTTAAAAAAAAAAAAAAAAAAAAAAAAAAAAGGAATTATATTATAATGTTAATTTGTTTTTTGTTTTTTTTATAGTAAAATAAAAATATTTCTTATAATTTGAAAATTTTATAACATTATCCATATTTTGAATTCAATTGATTAATTTTGTTTGTTTCTTTTAAAAGTTTCTTCCAGGTTCTCCTCTCACCTGCCACAATAAACAAGGTCAAAGAATTCTAACAGGAATTCTGAACCTTCAATGGACTTGCTCTGATTTAAGAATTCCATTAATTTTTACCAAGGTAAAATTGAATTGGAGAGTAGTATAGTATAGTATTGTATAGTATATAGTATAGTATGTATAGTATAAGGTATAGTATAGTATGGGTCAGCATTAGTTTAGAATATTATATTATAGTATAGTATAGTATAGTCTAGTATAGTATAGAATAGTATAGTTTATATAGTATAGTATAGGTCAGTATTAGTATAGTATAGGATTCATAGTTGAGTATATGGATCAGCATTAGTACAATATAGTATAGTATAGTACAGTATAGGAATTCCAGTTATAATTTTTTTGATTGCTTTGTTCAAAGAACTAAGTCAGAAACCAAACTCTGTAGTCGTTATTTATGCCCATGCTGATTGGTTTCATCGGGAACCTAAGTCAGGAACCAACACTCAGTAGTCGTTTATTTATGATCAGTAAGATGGTGTTTTTGATCAGGAACCTAAGTCAGAAACCATAATTCTGATCTCCTTTTATTTAAGATCAGTAAGAAGGTATTCTATATCTGCCCATGCTGATTGGTTTGATCGGGGACCTAAGTCAGAAACCAAAGATATTTACTTTTTTATTTAAGATCAGTAAGAAGGTATTCTATATCTGATCATGCTGATTGGTTTGATAAGGAACCTGAGTCGGGGTCCAAAATTCTGTAATTATTCTTTTATGCTGAGATTTTATAAGCAGTGGTGATTTGGCATTCCTTTTACATTATAGGAAAAGTTGTGTCTTTTCGCTGTGAAAATAAAGGTGGTAAAATAATTCGAAATATTAGATAGATACACCACTTTAGTTGCTTTCATTAAGTAACAAAGAAAACCACCTTCATCACTTGACCTATTGGAAGTTTGATTTAAATAGTCTCCACTAAATTTTTGTTAACTAATAATTTCTTAATTAACTACACAAACTGGGGAAAATTCATACCTGATTTTATAAACAAAACCAAACAAGAAGTAAGAAACTACCCTCAACTATTTGTGCACTGAATTGTGAGCCTTGAATAAAAAAAATTGAATAGAAAAAACAAACAAAAAAATGTGAAAATAATGCAAAACAAAGAGGAAAAGTTTAATCATCACAAACTTCGCAGTATAGTAACCTTACGCCGCAATTGCAACTTAAGATCATATTATTTTACTTTTATAATTTATATTTTAATGCTACTCCCTCACGCATATTGCCCTATTAGAGAAGGGTAACCCTCTGGAGAGTAAATTCCTTAATTCCTAGTATAGTATACCATATTCTATCAATATATATATATATATATATATATATATATATATATATATATATATATATATATATATATATATATATATATATATATATATATATATATATATATACAGGGTTTCGAATTACCATGAATGGATAACTGATATGATTAACAATTGGAAAGGATTCAGCAACACTCTCTGCAATCAAGTTTATTTTGGCACTAACGAGAAAGTCCTAAATGAAGAAACTTTAATTCACGGAGTTGGAAGTATGGAGGAAAGAAGGTATAATCAGATTAAAAATGACCCAGAATACGTCCAGTTGGTTCAAAATAATCGAAACCATTTTCCTGTTTCGATAAACGATCACAAAGCGAACAAATATTTTAGGCCGAATCATCTTCATCTTGAATCGGAAGAGGAACTGTCTTCCGATATTTTGCAACCACGTTTACGGTTTCCACTAGAACCTACACAGCCTCAGTTTCAATCATCAACACTACCTCCGACAAAAAGAACAACTACCATCACCACCACCACACCACCTCCTACAACAACAACAACAACAACACCAACAACGACAACAACGACAACAACACCAACAACAACGTCAACAACGACAACAACACCAACATCAACAACAACAACAACAACAACAACAACAACAACAACAACAACAACGACAACAACAACAACAACACAACAACGACAACAACGACAACAACAACAAAAACAACAACTCCAACGACAACAACAAAGACCAAAACGAATATAATAGTTCCACAAATTACAGCACTACAAAACACACAAAAACCACTATCAAATCCAATGTTTCCTAACAGTAACAATGAAAGAAACCTTTTTGTGCAGAACCACATTGAGGCGGAGATTTCTTTCGAATCAGAAGGAAAGGAGAAAAGAATTCCATTTATTTTATCAATACCATTGCCTTCATCACCGCTCACTGAACATCCACTAGAAACACTCTCACGTTTGCCAATGCTACCTTCTGCACAACCACCAGGCCCAACAACTCAATATCTTCCATTATCACAGATACAAAAACCAGCACCATTTCCTCAGCAACAATCACCACGCCTTGTAAAAGTAATATTTCCACACTTTGTACAAACAACAATCAACCCTTCACCACCACCGACAATAAAACCAGTCCAAATTTCTCAGACACAATTACCAATCCATGTAAATCCACCACCACTAATAGTAATGTCGCCACTTATCTCTCAGTCTCCATTGCTTCATTCTATAAAGACCCCAGCAGTTCAGTCACTTCAGCTACCTTTCATATTCTTACCACACTCATTTTCTACATCTCCTGTATTAACACCACAATCTTCACCACAGCATCTATCACCTCTCCCTGTACAACCACAACCATCTCCAAAAAAATCACCTACACCCAATGTACGACTACCATCTCAACAGATAAAAAAACTAGCATCACAACTTCTGAGTGCTACCTGCAACACAACTTTCAACTCTGTCTCGACAATCGCCATACACTCCCTTTTCTCAAGAAGTAGCAACAGGAACACCTTCAGTGCAGTCTCGAGTTCTTGCTTTAGCAAAATCTCCAGAATCAGATTCTCCATTGAGAAAACTTTCCCATTATCTTCTCAAATTCAAAGGAGATGTAGCTTTGCAAAGACCATCCCATCATATTTATTTGAAATCTAATGCCAACTTAAATCTTAATACCCTTAAATCGTTTAAAATCATATTAAATTTTAGGAAAGTTAAAAACTAAATGCCGACGTTATTTCAGTAAAAGTTTTTCTAACTGTTAACCTACTTCATTTTTATGATTATCAAATTACCATTAATTTTTTCCAGTCGTTTAACTACACTCGAGAACACCAAATATTACAAAGTTTGTAAGATTCTTGAGATAACTTCTAAAAGAATTAAACAAGCACCAAAATCTAAATCTTAAATTTAACATTTATTTCTTTTTAATTGATTTCTTTTTCAGTCATGTACATTTCGAACTATACGACCCCTTCTAAATTCTACACATTGCTTAAATCAAAGAATAACCCACAAGAAATAAAATATTGAATCCTTTGCTTTAGCGCTGGACATAAAATAGAAAGGCATTTGACAGTGTCTGGCACAAAGCTTAGGTTTCCAAGCTACCCTCTTCGATTTCTTTCCTTCTCCCTGTGGGCCTGTTTCTCTCCTTTCTGATTTCCTTTCTGGTCTTTTTATAGCAATTGTTGTGAAAGTCTACTCTTTGAGCCAATTAATAGTGGCGTTCCTCAGGGTTATGACCTATCACCGACTCTTTTTCTACTTTTCATTAATGACCTTCTCTCTATCAATTCATCACCTATTCATTCATATTCTGACAAATTCATCCTTTAACTATGAAAGGCGTCTAATCAATTTCGAATAAGCGCTACTAGGAGGACAGCCTTAAAGCAATTAACATTTCATCTTTCTCGAATTTCCTAATCGAGGAAGCCGTTTTCAGTGCCTCCAAAACTAGCTTTCAAAATTACGTCATTTACTTAATTTATTGCTGGCATCCACCTCTGGTTTTTGTGTAGCTTTTTGTCAATTTTATATATATATATATATATATATATATATATATATATATATATATATATATATATATATATATATATATATATATATATATATATATATATATATATATATATATATATATATATATATATATATATATATATATATATATATATATATATATATATTATATATATATATATATATATATATATATATATATATATATATATATATATATATATATATATATATATATATATATATATATATATATATATATATATATATATATATATATATATATATATATATATATATATATATATATATATATATATATATATATATATATATATATATATATATATATATATATATATATATATATATATATATATATATATATATATATATATATATATATATATAGTATATATATATGTGTGTGTGTGTGTGTGTATGTGTGTGTTTGAATATTTTATATTTTAAATTTTTAAAGGACGTTAAAGTTTCTTAACATTTGTATATATTCCCCATTATTTAATTAATCTTTTAAGCATAAAATTTTCAATAGTTATCCTTTACTTTAAACGATTTTTATAATTATTATGTTTGCTTTATTATTTTATGTTAATAAAATGTGTTGTAAAATATTTAATTTTATTCTCTAAATCTTTGTGTCGGAAATTTGTTGGTAAATTAAATACTTTGGGACATTGATTTCTGTAGTTTATTTCAATTTTGAGAAAGTTTTTCAGGGAATCATCTGTGAACGCCTGCCAAGCAATAGAAATCTCTGACTGTCATTTTATTTAGGTTTTTGAAAGGTTGAGGGACTTAATTCTGAGTAACTGCGACTTAAAGCCAAAATAATTTTCCTCAAAGTTACGGTTTAGATTTGATGAATTTGTATGTGGGAAGGGAATATACATTACAAGAGGGATAAAAAGCCACTGACTACCAGAAAAGTATATATACAGTATATATGTATAAATTTCCACATAATCCGTGGGACAAAATTGTATACTAAATATACTGCTAATGAGGATTCGAACCCTGACCTCTAAGATGGTGTACTGGTTAGCGCAATGTCTTACCATCTTAGAAGTCAGGGTTCGAATCCTCATTAGCAGTATATTTAGTATATACAGTATATAAGTATAGCTGTTTTACTTGCCCTAAATTATGACGTAGTTTAGCAAATCCAAAATTCAAATAAATGAAGTAAATCAAGGGAAGAAACGTAACTATGATGGTAGCAGTAACTTCATCCAAATCACCCTAAGCAGAAAAAAAATGTAGTTTGATTTAAATCAATTGACCAGACACATATTGAAGTTGTTTAACATCACGTTTACGTCTGCCGTTAGCCAGAATTTTATAACATTGATTTATATTTCTTGATATATTTATATTTTGCTAGTAGCTGCCATTCTTCTACTCAGTTCATCCATGATATATGGAGAGGGAGAAGTTAGAGATGAGATACTCGTAGAAATATACAAAGGGACTTTATCCCTTGTGTGAGTATGATTAAAATAGGAGGTATCCTTCAAATATATGCTAAAAATTAATATCATTGGCTTTATCGATATTTTCGAATAGACAGCACTAATATATTTTCAGTTTATGAATTTAGTGTAATTATTACGCTACTATAACATAAATATTATCACATTATATTGAAGTAAATACTATAAAAATTGTTTCTCTGAAATGCTTCGACTTTCTCGTGTGACAAAATACTCATTCTTGTCCAACTTACTGAAAACAGTTAAAAAAAAAAAAATTATTTCTTTTGTACAGTAAATTTAATTTCAAATAGTACTAAATTATCTTATTTAGCTGTAAGAAAAAAATAAATATTAAAAATTTGTACCTGTTTTTGGGCTTCAAATATCCTAAAATACTGGGTGTGAACCAGCAACAAGCGAAACTTCCTCAACGGCATTTTAAAAATAAAGCCTTCAAGATTGCAGCACCGAAAATTAAAGATAAAAATTTCTGACTTCAATTTTCCCCTCAGCGAGCAGAAAATTACTGTAGCAAAATTCGTGGAACACGACTTATAGAAATTTCCCTTTAGCAACGGGATTACACCAAATGGTGAAAAATAGTCGACAGGTCAAAGGGACGAAACGTCATTAACAAAATTTTTTCACTTGTCCAAAACGTCGACAACTTTTTTTGGTACATCAAAGGGCCGACAACTTTTTTTTATAACTCGTCCAATAAATCGACAACTTTTTTATAACTCGTCCAATAAATCGATATCGATTAATTGATAGACATATATCATCATCACTCAAGGGTTGAGGGGTACGGGGTCAGAGCTCCCCGTAGACAAATGTTCGTGTGTCATGCATTTACTAAAATAATGTTAAAAATTAAAAAAATTATTTTCATAATTATTATAATAATAAAATTAAAAAAATAGGCTTACAATCGATTGTAAAAATATAAAAAAATACGATGTTGGTCAAACAGTCGAGACATTTTTTTTTTCACATGTGGCCAAAGCGTCGACAGTTTTAAATTGAAAAGAAAAGTGATCGACACATTTTTTCAAAAGTGTCGGCCCTTTGATCTGTCGACTACTTCCCCTGTCGACGTTTTGGGTATAGCGCCTTTAGCAATCTTCAAAATCTTTAAACATCTAAATCTTTTAAGCACGGTTGGGGATTTTTTTTTTACTTTTTTTATTTGAATCAAATTAAAAAATTATGATTTTTTATTTTTCCTATTTAATAATTTTTTTTTAGTTACAATTCTTTTTTATTAGTAAGCTTATTCACATAAGTAATAATAAGTAAATAATTAAGTAAATATAATCAGTTAATTAGCTTAAGTAAGTTATTTAAACTATAATTTTTAAAAAATATTTTTTAAAAAAAAATGACGAAAAAAAAACTAATAGGACCAATTTTAAAGAAGCAAAGTAAACTATATTATATATTATTTTTAAAAATATTTATGGTTCTGTTCGGTTATTTAATTTTATTATAAAGATATATATTAAATAAAAAAAAATATTTATTTTTAACGTTTTAAAAAAAGAAAAAAAAAAAAAAAAAAAAATTTCTATAATTAGAAAATAAGGAATAGAGCCAGTTAGAGCTTTGAATACAATATCAAATGGAGTTGAATTGGACAGATTAAATCAATTATTTAAAAAAAATCATCTTGGGGGGGAGGGGAAATAAAAAAAATTGTGGTAGATTAAGCTGAATCCTGGCATATTCAGTCTTAAAAGCTTTTTATTCTTTTTTTTTTTTCTTATCTAATTCATGGAACAAGTTAAACTGCAATAAAAATTTTTGAATAAGTTTATATTTATAGATGCTAGATAGCTTATTTTTATTTTTGTCTTACTCGTACATCTTGCAAAATAAATAAATAAATAAATAAATAAAATAAATAAATAAAATATATATATGAAAATATATTGTGGCCCTTTGCTTTCCACGTGTTTCATCGACTATATTTTTATACTGTGGCTTTCTAGTCCAGTATCTCCCGTTTCGCAAAAGTAGTTAGCATTATATTTTTCAACCGGTAACGCTTTTCATATGGTGCATTTATAAACCTTTTTGTGATCTTTTTTTTCATCAACGACCTGTTACCACTGTATGATATTCAGACAACATTGTTTTCTTCTGCCATCTGCAGTGACGTTATTCACAGGCTCTTGCCTCGCAAATCCTTCATCACAGCTACAGCTACAGCTACACGGCATTTACTGTCCAGTCTCTGATTTGCTTTGCTGGCACCATCAATTTAGCAACTCTAGGTAAATATGAGATGAAGGAATACTTTATCATTTTTTATTATTTATTATTATTATTATTATTATTATTATATTATTATTATTATTATTATATATATATATATAAATATATAATATATATATATATATATATATATATATATATATATATATATATATAATATATATATATATATATTATATATATATGTTTACCATTTTATATTTAATAAAATATTTATTAGCATTGTTATCTTATCCCCTGCTAATGATCATGATGCACATACTTGCATTACTGCGGGGTAGTGTCAGGAGTGTGGATCATGTCATTATTGGGGGATATCACTATTTTTTTTTGTTTACCTCTCATTTCAGAGGGTTCTTATTGTTCCTTCTGTGTGGAACCGATCCAATTTTATTTTGTAAATAAAAACGAATACCCAAAAGCCTTAGTACTCATTTCCAACCATCCTCAACAAGTGGTCCTCAATCTCAACTTCAGATTGTCCAAACCATAGATTAGTGACCCCACTGGAGTGAAGAATTGGTACACAGCGGGAACCCGGAACAAGCAAGTTTGAACCCTACTAGAGGAACAGCTTCTGAATATTTTTTTTTTTTAATTGATTTACTTAATTATTCTTAATTTTTTTTTTTATTTTTATTATTATTACATATTTTTATTTTTTCTTTTGTATATTATTATTATTTATTTAATTTTATTAACAAAATTTTTTTTTCTTTTATATATATATATATATATATATATATATATATATATATATATATATATAATATATATATATATATAATATATATATATATATATATATATATATATATATAATTATAATATTTTTTTTTTTTTTATATTATATATTATATATCTATAATATTGTACATTATAATGTCGGTTAACGATAACCCCGCGCCTGCTGCATCTCAACCTGCCATTTTTCTTCCTCACTACATCCCTGGGGATGTAGAGCTATGGCTTCTCCAGCTGGAGACCATTTTTCCTGTATCATATACCTCTGATACCAAGTTTTGGCTCTTGTACCTCTTCTGCCCCCAGAGGTTCTACGTCAAGTTCAGGATGTTCTCCCTACAGTCCGATTGTCTCCTGATCCGTTCACAGCCATCAAGACAGAGCTGTTGAATAGGGTGGCACCTTCTCGGGAAGAGAGAATTGGACAACTTTTGAGTCGTGAACCGCTTGGAGCCCGCACTCCAAGTCAGCTCATGGCTCATTTGTTGAGCCAATTAGGGTCAGCGCCGTCCGACACTGAGCCCTTCTCATCCGAGAGCTCTTCCTGAAGAAGTTGCCGGCAGATGCCCAGGGGATACTGGCGGTTACTTCTCCTTCTACACCCCTTCAGGAGGTTGCTGCTATCGCGGATAGGATCCTCCGCACTATCAATCCTTCCCAGGTTTCTATTTCCTCTGCGACTTCTTCTGCACCTCCTGCTGTCTCTTTACCTCTTGCACCTGCTTTCACACCTTCTACTATCGCTTCTACTTCTACACTTCCTTCTTCAGGTCTGGCACAGGACTTACACACTCGCGTGGCTTGTTTGGAGTCCAAGATGGATGCACTTCAAACCTCTCTCAACGCTCTCATTATTTCCATCGCTTCTTCTAAACGCCTTCTTCGGATTTTTGACCCTTTATCAGGTCTTAATTATCTTGTCGATACAGGAGCCGAACTTTCCCTCCTGCCGAAGGCTTACACTTCTTCTTTCTTCTTCTACCTCTTTCCTTGGTCCTTCTTTGTTTGCTGCCAATGGCTCTGCCATTGCGACGCATGGCGAAAAAAGTTTAACCTTGGATTTAGGTCTTCGACGGTGTTTCCGTTGGATCTTCACACTTGCTGAGGTCTCCCAACCCATTCTAGGGGCAGATTTCCTGTCCCATTTCGGGTTAGTTGTGGATCTGCGCCACAGGCGCTTGATCGACAACTGCACTTCCCTCTCTGCTCAGGGATGTTTATTTTCGACTCCACACTTCAGCATTTCTTCGGTGTTACCTTCTTCACCTTCTACTTCTTCTGAGTTCTCTACCATGCTTTCTCAGGATTTTCCCTCACTCCTTAAGCCTTGCTCTTCAGAAGCCCCGGTCAAGCACAATGTGCAGCACCACATTGAGACCTCCGGCTCCCCTGTTTTCGCTCGTCCTCGAAGGCTCGCTCCTGAGAGGCTTAAGGTTGCTCGTGCTGAGTTTGACCACATGCTTGAACTCGGCATTATTCGCCCTTCAAAATCAGCATGGTCCTCTCCTCTTCATTTGGTTCCCAAGGCTACTCCAGGTGACTGGAGGCCCTGTGGGGACTATCGTGCCCTTAATGCTGCGACTGTGCCTGACAGATACTCTCTGCCACACATTCAGGACTTCACCTCCCATCTGCACGGCTGTAACATATTCTCCAAAGTGGATTTGGTTCGCGCTTACCATCAGATCCCTGTGGCCCGGAGGATATTCCTAAAACAGCCATCACTACTCCCTTCGGGTTGTTTGAGTATACCCGCATGCCCTACGGCCTCAGGAACGCGGCACAGACCTTCCAGCGCTTTATGGACTTCTGTGCTCCGCGGTCTTCCTTTCTGCTGGGTTATCTCGACGACCTCCTCATTGCTAGCTCCTCTCCGGAGCTCCACAAGTCTCACCTGCAGGCTGTTTTCACCAGGCTGCAGGAATTTGGCATCAGGGTGAACCCTGACAAGTGTGTCTTAGGTGTTCCATCTCTTACCTTCTTAGGGCACACTATTTCACCTTCAGGAGTTTTTCCTCTTCAGGATAAGGTTTCTGCCATTCGCCAGTTTCCTCTTCCTGAAACACAGCATCAACTTCGACAATTTCTTGGCATGATTACCTTTTATCATCGCTTCATTCCTTCGGCTGCAGCTCTCCTTACACCTCTTACTTCTCTGCTGAAGGGGAAAAAGAGGGGTCAATCTACCAAGGTCACTTGGTCGGATGCTGCTCGGCAGGCTTTTTCTGATGCAAAGTCTGCTCTCGCTGAAGCTACTCTTCTTGTCTTTCCACAGGAGTCTGCTCCCACTCGCCTTCAGGTAGATGCTTCCGATATTGCCGTCGGGGGTGTCCTGCAGCAATACCAGAATGAGATGTGGGTGCCTCTTGCCTTCTTTTCTAAAAAACTTCAACCTGCTGAGACACGGTACAGTGCCTTCAGTAGGGAACTTTTGGCCATGTATTTGGCTACCAAGCACTTCCGCTATTTTCTCGAGGGACGTTCTTTTCACATTTTGACTGATCATAAGCCTCTCATCTTCGCTATGCAGTCTCGTAATGAACGTCATTCTCCTCGAGAAGCGCGCCATCTGGAATATGTCTCTCAGTTCACCACTGACATCCGGCATATTCACGGCATCGACAACCACACTGCTGATGCTCTCTCTCGGATAGAGATTAACGCAAGTTCTTCTCTATCCCCGGTAGATTTCGAGGGCATGGCAGTTGCAGAGAAAGAAGTAAAATCATGAAGAGAGATGTCCTCTGACTCATGTGTTGCTGCCATGCCCTCGAAATCTAACGGGGATAGAGAAGAACTTGCACTAATCTCTAATCGAGAGAGAGCATCAGCAGTGGGGTGTCGATGCCGTGAATATGCCGGATGTCAGTGTGAACTGAGAGACATATTCCAATAGCGCGCTTCTCTAGGAGAATGACGTTCATGACGAGACTGCATAGCGAAAGTGATGGGCTTATGATCAGTCAGAATGTAAAAAGAACGTCCCTCGAGAAAATAGGGAGTGCTTGGTAGCCAAATACATGGCCAAAGTTCCTACTGTAGGCACTGTACCGTGTCTCAACGGTTGTAGTTTTTTAGAAAAGAAAGCAAGAGGCACCACATCTCGTTCTGGTATTGCTGCAGGACACCCCCGACGGCAAAATCGGAAGCATCTACCTGAAGGCGAGTGGGAGCAGACTCCTGCGGAAAGACAAGAAGAGTAGCTTCAGCGAGAGCAGACTTTGTGTCAGAGAAAGCCTGCCGAGAGTATCCGACCAAGTGACTTGGTAATTGTCCTCTTTTCCCTTCAGCAGAGAAGTAAGAGGTGTAAGGAGAGCTGCAGCCGAAGGATGAAACGATGATAAAAGGTTATAATGCCAAGAAATTGCGAAGTAGGCTGAGTTTCAGGAGGGGAACTGGCGAATGGAGAACTTATCCTGAAGGGGAAGAACTCCTGAAGGTGAAATAGTGTGCCCTAAGAAGGTAAGTGATGGAACACCTAATACACACTTGTCAGGGTTCACCCTGATGCCAAATTCCTGCAGCCTGGTGAAAACAGCCTGCAGGTGTAGACTTGTGGAGCTCCTGGAGAGGAGCGGCAATGAGGAGGTCGCGAGATATGCCCACAGAAAAGAAACCCGAGCACAGATCCATAAGCGCTGGACAGGTTGTGCGCGTTCTGAGGCCGTAGGGCATGTGGTGTACTCGAACAACCGAAGGGCTGGTGATGGCTGTTTTTGAATATCCTCCGGGGCTACAGGGATCTGATGGTAAGCGCGAACCAAATCCACTTTGGAGAATATGTTACAGCCGTGCAGATGGGAGGTGAAGTCCTGAATGTGTGGCAGAGAGTATCTGTCAGGCACAGTCGCAGCATTAAGGGCACGATAGTCCCCACAAGGCCTCCAGTCACCTGGAGTAGCCTTGGGAACCAAATAAGAGGAGAGGACCTGCTGATTTCAGGCGAACATGCGAGTTCAAGCATGTGGTTACTCAGCACGAGCAACTTAAGCCTCTCAGGATCGAGCCTTCGAGGACGAGCGAAGACAGGGAGCCGGAGGTCTCAATGTGGGCTGCACATTGTGCTTGACCGGAGCTTCTGAAGAACGAGGCTTAAAGAGTGAGGGAAAATCCTGAGAAAGCATGGTAGAAAACTCAGAAGAGTAGAAAGTGAAGAAGGTTACACCGAAGAAATGTGAAATGCTGAGTGGTAAATAAACATCCCTGAGCAGAGTGGAAGTGCAGTTGTCGATCAAACGCCTGTGGCGCAGATCCACAACTAACGCGAAGTGGGACAGGAAATCTGCACCTAGAATGGTTGGGAGACCTAGCAATTGTGAAAATCAATGGAAACACCGTCGGAGACCTAAATCCATGGTTAAACTTTTTCGCCATGCTCGCAATGGCAGAGCCATTGGCAACAAACAAAGAAGGACCAAGGAAAAGGTGGAAGAAGAAAAGAAGTAAGCCTTCGGCAGGAGGAAAATTCAGCTCTGTGTCGACAAGATAATTGAGAACTGATAAAGGTAAAAATCCGAAGAAAGCGTTAGAAGAGGCGATGGAATAATGAGAGCGTTGAGAAGGTTGGAGTGCATCCACTGGACTCCAAACAGCTACGCGAGTGTGTAGTCCTGTGACAACTGAAGAAGAAGTGTAGAAGTAAAGCGATAGTAGGTGTGAAAGCAGGTGCAAGAGGTAAAGAGACAGCAGGAGGTGCAGAAGAAGTCGCAGAGGAAATAGAAACCTGGGAAGGATTGATAATGCGGAGGATCCTATCCGCGATAGCAGCAACCTCCTGAGGGTGTAGAAGGAGAAGTAACCGCCATATCCCCTGGGCATCTGCCGGCAACTTCTTCAGGAAGAGCTCTCGGATGAGAAGGGCGTCAGTATCGGACGGCGCTGACCCTAATTAGCTCAACAAATGAGCCATGAGCCGACTTGGAGTGCGGGCTCCAAGAGCTTCACACTCAAAAGTTGTCCAATTCTCTCTTCCAGAGAGGTGCCACCCTATTCAACAGCTCTGTCTTGATGGCTGTGAACGGATCAGGAACAATCGGACTGGGGAGAACCCTGAACTTGACGTAGAACCGCTGGGGGCAGAAGAGGTACAACCCCGAAACTTGGTATCTTGAGGTATAATACCGGAAAAATGGTCTCCAGCTAGAGAAGCCATAGCTCGGACATCTGATCAGGGAGTAGTGAGGAAGATAAAATGCAGGTTGATGCAGCAGGCGCGGGGTTATCATTAACCGACATTATAATGTACAATAATTATAAAATATATATATATTATATATAAAAAATATTGAATGTATATATATATATATATATATATATATATCATATATAATATAATATATATATATATAATATATATAATATATATAATAATAATATTAATAATTATTAAAAAAAAAAATTATGTAAATAAATAATTAATCAATAAGAATAGTAACAATGAAAAAAAAAAATATTAAATATAATAAAATAAAAAAAAAATTAAGAAAATTAAGTAATCATTAAAAAAAAAAAAAAATATTCAGAAGCTGTGTCTGTAGTAGGGTTCAATTGCGTGTTCCGGGTTCCCGCTGTGACCAATTCTTCACTCCAGGGGTCACAATCTATGGTTTGGACATCTGAAGTTGAATGAGGACACTTGTTGAGGATGGTTGGAAATGAGTACAAGGCTGGGTTTACACGTTTATTTGACAAAATAAATTGGATCGGTTCACACAGAAGGAACAATAAGAATCCTCTGAAAGAGAGGTAAACAAAAAAAACAATAGTGAAGCCCCAATAATGACATGATCCACACTTCCGGCACTACCCCGCATATTGCAAGTAGTGCATCATGATCATTGCGGGATATGATAACAATGCCATCTAATATTGTTAATGTAAATATGAAAATGGTGAAAGCAGTATTATATATAATATATATAATATATATATATATATATATAATATATATATATATAATATATATATTATATATATAATAATATAATATAATAATAATAATAATAATAATAATATATAATAATAATATGATGAGATTAAAAAGTAGTCCTTTTATCTCATATCTTACCTAGATTGCTACGTGACTGGTGCCAGCAAAAAGCAAAACAGAGAAGCTGGTACAGTAAATGCCGTGTAGCTGTAGCTGTAGCTGTGATGAAGATTGCGAGGCAAGAGCCTGTAATAACGTCACTGCAGATGGCAGAAGAAAACAATGTTGTCTGAAACTACAGTGTTAAAGGTCGTTGTAAAAAAAAAAGGATAAAAAAATGGTTTAAAATGCACCATATGAAAAGCGTTACCTGTTGAAAAATATAATGCTAACTACTTTTGCGAAACGGGAGATACTGGACTAGAAAACCACAGTATAAGTAAACAATAAGTCGATCGAAACACTGGAAAGGCAAAGGGCAAAAATAGTTAATGTCGACATTTAATTTGAATATTTGTTATTTATTTATTTATTTATTTATTTATTTTGCAAGATGTACGAGTAAGACGAAAAATAAAAATAAGCTATCTAGCATCTATAAATATAAACTTATTCAAAAAAAATTTTATTGCAGTTAACTTGTTCCATAGAATTTGGTAGGAAAAAAAGGAACAAAAGAGAATAAAAAGTTTTAAGACTGAAATATGCCAGGATTCAGCAATCAACCACAAATTTTTTTATTTCCCCCCTCCCCCCCCCAAGATGATTTTTTTTTAAATAATTGATTTAATCGGTTCAATTCACTTCCATTTAATATTGTATTCAAAGCTCTAACTGGCTCTATTCACTTATTTTCTAATTATAGAAATTGATGTTTTTTTATGTTTCTTCAAAATAAAACGCTAAAAATAAATATTTTTTTTTTTATTTTAATATATATCTTAATAATATAATTATAAAAATTAAATAACCGAACAGAACCATAAGATATTTTTAAAAATAATATATAATATAGTTTACTTGCTTTCTTTAAAATTGGTCCTATCCCTCGCATTTTCGTCATTTTCATTTAAAAAATATTTTTTTTTTTTAAAAATATAGTTTAAAT
The DNA here is from genome assembly GCA_009176605.1 of Armadillidium nasatum. Taxonomy (NCBI): domain Eukaryota; kingdom Metazoa; phylum Arthropoda; class Malacostraca; order Isopoda; family Armadillidiidae; genus Armadillidium; species Armadillidium nasatum. Next base: position 60,149 of record SEYY01010372.1, read on the forward strand.
AACTTACTTAAGCTAATTAACTGATTATATTTACTTATTTACATTACTTATGCGAATAATCTTATTAATAAAAAAGAATTCTAACTAAAAAAAAATTTTTAAATAGAAAAATAAAAAATCCTGATTTTTTAATTTGATTCAAATAAAAAGAGTCAAAAAAATCCCCAACCGTGCTTAAAAGATTTAGATGTTTAAAGATTTTGAAGATTGCTAAAGGCGCTATACCCAAAACGTCGACAGGGGAAGTAGTCGACAGATCAAAGGGCCGACACTTTTGAAAAAATGTGTCGATCACTTTTCTTTTCAATTTAAAGTGTCGACCTTTGTCCACATGTGAAAAAAAAAATGTGTCACCGTTTGACCAACATCGTATTCTTTTTTATATCGATAAATAGATATGTAAGCCATTTTTTTAATTTGATTTTATAATAATTATGAAAATAATTTTTTAATTTTTAAATATTTTGAGTTAAATGCATGACACACGAACATTTGTCTACGGGAGCTCTGACCCCGTACCCCTCAACCCGTGAGTGATGATGATATATGTCAATCAATTAATCGGTATCGATTTTTGCGACGAGTTATAAAAAAGTGTCGTTTATGGCGAGTTATAAACAAAGTTTGTCGCCGTTTATTACCGAAAAATTGTCGGTGTTGGACAAGTGAAAAAATTTTGTTAATGACGTTTCGTCCCTTTGACCTGTCGACCATTTGGTGTAATCCCGTTGCTAAAGGGAAATTTCTATAAGTCGTGTTCCACGAATTTTGCTACAGTAATTTTCTGCTCGCTGAGGGGAAAATTGAAGTCAGAAATTTTTATCTTTAATTTTCGGTGCTGCAATCTTGAAGGCTTTATTTTTAAAATGCCGTTGAGGAAGTTTCGCTTGTTGCTGGTTCACACCCAGTATTTTAGGATATTTGAAGCCCAAAAAAAACAATTTTTAATATTTATTTTTAAAATAAACTAAAAAAAAAAAAAAAAAAAAAAAAAAAAAAAAAAAAAAAAAAAAAAAAAAAAGAAATTAAAAAAAATTTTTTTTAACTGTTCAGTAAGTTTGGAAAAGAATGAGTTTTTGTCACACGAGAAAGTCGAAGCATTTCAGAGAAACAATTTTTAAAGTATTTACTTCAATATAATGTAATAATATTTATGTTATAGTAGAGTAAAAATTACACATATTTCATAAACTGAAAATATATTAGTGCTGTCTATTCGAAAATATCGATAAAGCCAATGATATTAATTTTTAGCATATATTTGAAGGATACCTCCTATTTTAATCATACTCACACAAGGGATAAAGTCCCTTTGTATATTTCTACGAGTATCTCATCTCTAATTTCTCCCTCTCCATATATCATGGATGAACTGAGTAGAAGAATGGCAGCTACTAGCAAAATATAAATATCAAGAAATATAAATCAATGTTATAAAATTCTGGCTAACGGCAGACGTAAACGTGATGTTAAACAACTTCAATATGTGTCTGGTCAATTGATTTAAATCAAACTACATTTTTTTTCTGCTTAGGGTGATTTGGATGAAGTTACTGCTACCATCATAGTCACGTTTCTTCCCTTGATTTATTTCATTTATTTGAATTTTGGATTCTAAACTACGTCATAATTTAGGGCAAGTAAAACAGCTATACTTATATACTGTATATACT
>SEYY01010373.1:0-5000 GCA_009176605.1 Armadillidium nasatum
AAGCATTAATACCTCTCTTCTGCAATTAGAATTTAAGAAAGATCAGTGATTAGTTGGTTAGAAGTCGGTTTTTCAAATAAAATGAGTTATGTAAGATAGTTTTCAAGACACTGGCAATGTAAGGAGTGCAGCGTTTTCATACGATTTGTAGCTTCATGTATTATCAGTTTAGTACCATCAGCTTTGCCGTATCTTAATTTCTTTTAAGCCGAATCTTAATTTTTTTTTGAAGCTGAATCTTTATTTTTTTGAAGCCGAATCTTAATTTTTTTGAAGCCGAATCTTTATTTTTTTGAAGCCGAATCTTTATTTTTTTGAATCCACTCCCATATATGAATAGCAGATTACCTGCTATATATATTTATTATTTAAATAATATAAAATATATAATATATATATATATATTATATATATATATATATATATATATATATATATATATATATATATATATATATATATATAATATACATAAGAAAGATAGAGATGGCATTATAATTTTCTAACTGGACTGGACTGAGCTGCAAAGTTATATGAATTCTCTTATTTTATCCTTTTTCTGAATATTCCATTTTAATAATAGATGAAAGAATTAAGTGCTTGAAGCATTAATATTTAAGAAAGATCAGTGATTAGTTGGTTAGAAGTCGGTTTTTCAAATAAAATGAGTTATGTAAGATAGTTTTCAAGACACTGGCAATGTAAGGAGTGCAGCGTTTTCATACGATTTGTAGCTTCATGTATTATCAGTTTAGTACCATCAGCTTTTGCCGAATCTTAATTTTTTTGAAGCCGAATCTTTATTTTTTTGAAGCCGAATCTTTAGGAAAGTCTCGTGCTATGCAAATTTGTCTTACAGTAGAAATGGTTACCGCTCAGCAGGCAGATTCTTGGGGTAAGAGACAACAGCTCTGTCACACTCCCATATATGAATAGCAGATTACCTGCTATATATATTTATTATTTAAATAATAGGAGACAACCTGTCCATTATATATATATATATATATATATATATATATATATATATATATATATATATATATATATATATATATATATATATATATATATATATATATATATATATATATATATATATATATAATTAAGTGCTTGAAGCATTAATACCTCTCTTCTGTAATTAGAATTTAAGAAAGATCAGGTTAGAAGTCGTTTTTCAAATAAAATGAGTTATGTAAGATTGTTTTCAAGACACTGGCAATATAAGGAGTGCAGCGTTTTCATACGATTTGTAGCTTCATGTATTATCAGTTTAGTACCATCAGCTTTGCCGAATCTTAATTTGGTGAATTATATTTTAAAATTTCATTTTTTAAGGAATTTATATTTTTTATTCCTTCCTTATGAATCTTTGAAGTTGTATTTTTATAATGACAACTTTCTAAGATTTTCATTAAAATATAGTGGCACCAAAATACGTTCGTTTTAGGGCTAAAAACCTCCCAGTCATTATAATATTATAAAAAATATATATATATATATATATATATATATATATATATATATATATATATATATATATATATATATATATATATATATATATATATATATATATATATATATATATATATATATATATATATATATATATAGGTGTTATTCTCATCCCGTTTCCTATCGTCCTATTTATTTAACCTCTTCCCTTTGTAAATTTTCGAAACTATCTTAAGTAGGAAGATCTGGAAACATCTCACTTCATTTAACATTATCTTAGATTGCCAGCATCGTTTTCGTCAGAATAGCCAACTCTTTCTCCTTTCTGACTCTTTTCTTCTGCATTTTGATGTATCTTATGTTGTGGATCTGTACATATCAAACGAATTTAAAACAAAATTTAATTGAGACAAATGTGATATATATATTGTGCATAGTAATGTTTATTATATTGAAAGCATGTATGGCTGCCAGTTGCATAAATGTTTTATTGATTTATTAAGTTTCTACCTGTTGAATTGTTGCGTCACTCTCTATACTATCTTTTTTACAACGGAAATTGCTCTTCTGAACTCTTTCGTCGCATATCTCCTCCAATGAAAAGGGCACGTGCTACACAGGCCTTTCTACACAGTCTAATTCTTTCTCAGTCCAACACACTTGACCCCAGATTTAACCGCTATGCTCAATCTTACATGTACTCAGCAGGTAAAATCTGTAACACAATCCCTTTGTTTTCCCAACTTCCTTTGACTTCCACATTTTCAAATACCGTGTATCGAAGCATGTCAGCCTTTAACTTAAATAAGGTTTCCGGTAGTTCCTCAACTCGGATTAAAATTGGTAGTGGTCTGACCTTTCTCCACCAAGTATATATATATATATATATATATATATATATATATATATATATATATATATATATATATATATATATATATATATATATATATATATATATATATATATATATATAGGGACCGACCGGGGTTGGAATTTGGCCGGGGCCGGGGCCGAGGTTTCCTAAAATTTGTAAAGAGGTCAAAAGCACTGAAATTTAAGGTTAAGAAAATTAGATATAAGGTTTATTTAATTGTAAGGAAGGAGTAGAATAGCCAACATTCACTTAAATTAATGATTATATGCATTTTCTCCAAAAAAAAAAAATCAAAAAATTACAGTTTTGTAGTTAAAGTTTAAAAAAGTACAAAAATTAAAAAAAAAAATATTCTAATTAATAATAGTGATTCAAAAGGTTTGCTTAAGTAAGACCCTAAGGTAAAGTTTGAAAAAATGCAAGATATAAAATTATCAATTTAACCCGTATTTATACATCATTGTTATTTTATTGCCATGTATCAAACTTGTATCATTTAGCTGCATTATTTAAAAAATTATTTTGTTTATACTTTCAGTCAATATGGCTAAAAGATAAGCTTCTGCAGTATTTGAATACTTTACAATGTTTCAGGATAGGCTCGAAATAGCTAAATGTTAACATCTGCAGTCAGAAAATTAGAAGAGAACCTCCGGGTGCTACAAGTAAAAAAATTTCAACCAAATCTTTTTGGAGTATCTAAAATCAAAACACAAAGATGAACATTCAGTTGCAGAAAAGGAGCGGTCAAAAGAAACAGAAAATAAAAAAAATCTTAATTTTCTTATATTTTGTTTGAAATTTTTTTTTTATTATTTGACTGATTGAGCTGAAATTTTCAAAGTATGTGAATTTTTTCACCAAGTTCTGAGTTGATTTCGAGCATTTTTTTGAGTCTATAACGGTTTGAAACTTATTTGGACCCAAAGTTGAAAAAAATGAATAGTGGGGTCAAACACTTCCACATTGAGCTGAAAATTTAGCTGAATACCTTTGCCCCAATTTCTTGCATTGGTGGGAATAGGTTTTTGATATCACGTCTAGAAAAAAGTTATATAATCACTTGAAAAAAATTTGCAAAAATCGTACCCTTCTGGAAGAAAAAATTATTTATAAAAAACGCTACCTACTATTTTTTTTTTATTTGTGAATATTGTTTAGAAGAGGGCAGGGCAACAATATTTATTTAGTGCATATTTAAATGCTCTTTGTTTGAAGCGAGATATAGCCTCTCAAACTTTGGGAATTTTTGAAATTTGGCCAAAAATGGACCTTTTTGAAGGCTATATCTCAAAACCAACGAATGTCATCGAATAAAGTACATAGAGGAATTTGTAGCCCCACCCCTCCTCTATACACACCAAAAATAGGAAATGTCATAGTTGTATTTTTTTTTTAAAAAAATTGTCTGAAAAGGTGGATTTTTTTAGTTCAAAAAAATTTTTTTTTTCTATAGTTGGTCAGTTTTTGGCTTATAACATTTTTCCTATAACTCTGGAAACAAAAGTCTATTAGAGACTTTTGTATCCCTTTTAATTTTGAATAAATAGTCCAATTTTCAGCTCATTCTAAAAAGTGGTTTGGCACCGCCATTCAATTAAAAAAGGGTAAAATTTCAAAAAAAAAAAAAAAAAAAAAAAAAAATTTTTTTTAACTGTAATAGACTCGGAAAAACGCTAGAAATGGACTTTTCTTACCGGTAAAAAATCTATATAACTGAAAGTTTCAGCAGAATCGGCTGAGAATAAATAAAAAAATTTAAGTATAATTTGCCATTTTAACCCCGGCCGGCAACCCCGGTTTTCCTTGGTTTTTGGCCGGGGTCAGTAAAAATGGCCGGGGCCCCGGTCGGTTCATATATATATATATATAGGCCAGACTTCGGTTTAAACCAGTTAAATATTTAAAAGGTTCTACAGTTCACCACTTATCGTACACAAAGATGTTTTTTTTTTTTAATTGAAAATATTTTCCAATGTTCCTACCTAAAAATCAATAAGGATCTCAAAAATGTATTCCTTTTTTACGTACATTCAGTAGTTTTTTAAATATGTAACTGGTTTAAACTGGTCTGAATATATATATATATATATATATATATATATATATATATATATATATATATATATATATATATATATATATATATATATATATATATATATATATATATATATATATATATATATATATATATATATATATATATATATATTTTTATATCACCTGGTGGGCAAAGGCCAGAGGCCTACAAAAATTCCACCAGAGTTGGGGGAAAAGACGGAAGTCTGGTCAAACTAAAGGCCGACATGTCCCGATACACGACGTTTGAATATATATATATATATATATATATATATATATATATATATATATATATATATATATATATATAATATATATATATATATATATATATATATATATATATATATATATATATATATATATATTCATCCAATTTAAGAAACCTCAATCGGCTTGTGGAGTCCTTTATTAAATATACAAGAAACTTTAATCTTTCTAAAGTTTTTTTTTTTAAAAATCGATATCGTAGTTTTTAATATTTTAAAATATATTTTCAAAAAATTTCATTTTACGCCAGCCTCCCGTTGGTAGATTATTTTTACTAAAAATTGAAAATCTGCCTGTTATCGTACTT
>SEYY01010373.1:10000-17006 GCA_009176605.1 Armadillidium nasatum
TATATATATATTGGGATGGGCCGGATAGTGAATTTGCCGGATGGTAGATATCCGGTTTTTACTAGCCTGTCGGGTTTCCGGATAAAATCACCGGATATTCCTTTAAGTTCACATTAAATTCTAATTTAATTTTTAATTTTCATTTTCATTGGCTTCAGACCAATGAATTTTTTTGAGGACCTCCCCATCTGGAAAATTCCGATAGGGGCCTCGAAGGAGGGTTTTGATCTCTTCCCTCGAGATTACTTTGTTGATTTTGAATTTACTTTCCAAGTCTTTTTTCAATTTTAATCCCACCCTATATTCTCTCTCTTGGCACTATATGAAATGCTTTTTTTGAATAATATTTCACCTAAAAATAAAAATTTCGAAAAACTGTAGACCTCAAATTGATGGTCGCCTTGTCCAGTGAACAGGTCTTCATCGTTTGATAAGTCATTATAATAGGATTTTTCCTTTGGATTTTACCCTTGAGAGGGTAAAATCAATAATAATTGATGGTCGCCTTGTTAATATTAAATATTAATATTATTAATATTAATAATAATATTAATATTATTATTATTATTAATATTAATAATAATATTAAATAAATTAATGATTGGGAAACGTTCCAACGATTATATATATATATATAATATATATATAATATATATATATATATATATATATATATATATATATATATATATATATATATAATCAATAATTACGATAATAGTAAATAGTGGGGAATTTATACTTAACAGGTGGTGTTGGAAGAACTTACTTGTTTGTGGTATGGTCACACTCTATCACTAACATCTGTAGATCCTCGGGTATGACCTGATTTAGTTTATGAGCGACACACGCTTCCAGTCGTCGACGGCCCAATGCGTGATTCCTGGGACACCGTAGTTCTACGTCGATGAAAAGCCATGTCGTGTTAACCTTCGTCGTATGTAGTATAATCATCTTCCTTCCGTGTCCGTGAAGTTTGTAGTGTGACCCCGTGTCACCATCTGACTAATTGTGGTATTATTAACACCAGCACACTTGCAACATACCTCATACTACCACCTTCCTCTGTCAGGGTTTATGCTGTTACGTACTTGTCTCTCGTTAAATTTCGTGAACTTGTGGAATATCCGTGTAGGATGAATTGTACGTAGATCTGCCGTTGCGATACGACTTACGATAAATATCGAAGGAGGTTGTGGGTGTTTGTGTGTAACTGAAGGATTAAGAAAAGATGCTGTATTACTAAGTTAACTGTAAAATAGACAGAATACTGTACAACGTTATACTTTCCATATGAAAGAGAGTTTTGAACTCTAATTTCCGTACTTTGTCTACTGAGCAACAAGGTGGTTGTTATTCAAACAACAACAAAAATTGACACGTCATATCTTGAGGGAAGACGCAAAGAGGAGGATCGTATGAGGGAAATTTCTCCTTGATTTTACTCTCCTTTTCCCACCTCGTTCATAGATGGCGCTGAATTCATTTATTAATTATATTAAACCTTATATTTAATAAAACTAAGATCCGCTATACAACTTCCCCACCTAAAAACTTCGAGGACTCGAGGTAGGAGGAGAAGAAAGAGAGTAAAAATAGACCCTCCCCCCCTTTAAAAGTGAAAAAGCGGAATGGTAATTCGGCTTGGAACCGCATTTAGAAGGGCTACCCCTCTTTTACTACTAATTATATATATATATATATATATATATATATATATATATATATATATATATATATATATATATATATATATATATATATATATATTATATATATATTTTTTTTTTTTTTTTTTTTTTTTTTTATATCTCCTCCGGTGGGCAAAGGCCAAGGCCTACCAATTTCCACCGGAGTTGGGAAGCAATCGGATTTGGGGTCGCTAATGGCCGACGTGACCCGATACACGGCGTTTAAAAGTGTGCAAGTCAAAGGAAGTTGGGAAAATAGATAAAGGAAGTGTGTTCCAGACTTTACCAGTAGAGTACATGTAAGATTGAGCATAGCGGTTAAGTCTGGGGTCGGAGAGTTGGACAGAGAAAGGATGAGACTGTGTAGAAAGACGTGTCGCACGAGCCCTTCTCAGTGGAGGAGGTATGCGACGTGAGAGTTCAGAAGAGCAATGTCCGTTGTAATAGCGATAGTAAAGAGAGAGTGACGCAACAATTCGACGGGAAGAAAGAGATTGGAGAGAGTTAGTAAGAGCAGGAGAGTTGATAAGACGAAAAGCCCTAGACTCCACCTTTTCAAGATGAGCTGTGTGTGTGGACCCACCCCAGATATGCGAGGCGTACTCCATACAGGGGCGAACAACACCCCTATACAGAGCAAGCAACTGGGGTGGCGTAAAAAAAACTACGAAGGCGCCACAGAACACCCAACCTCTTAGAAGCTTGTTTAGAGAGAGAAATAATGTGATCTTTCCAAGAAAGATCACGAGAAAAAGAAACACCGAGAATATTGAGAACAGATGAAGGTTTGAGTTGAGTGTTTTCAAAGAAGATGTCATAGTTGTGTGGAAGATTGTGTCGAGTAGAAAGATGGAGGAATTGAGTTTTTGAGGCATTGAAAACGACCATGTTTTCTCTGCCCCAATTTGAAATGAGAGATAGATCAGAGGTCAGTTGCTCCAAGGCAATCCTTCTTGCGTCTAATAACTGCTGTTGGGAGGGGCGTCTTTCAAATTGAAAGGAATAATGAAGGGTGGAATCATCGGCATAGGAGTGTATAGGAGACGAAGTAATAGAGAGAAGATCATTGATGAAAATTAGAAAAAGAGTTGGAGAAAGGACAGATCCTTGAGGAACACCACTATTTATAGATTTATAGGAGGAACGGTGGCCGTCTACAACAGCTGCTATAGAACGACCAGAAAGGAAATTAGATAGGAGGTCACAGAGAGAAGGATAGATTCCGAAAGAGGGAAGTTTGGAAATCAAAGCTTTGTGCCAGACTCTATCGAAAGCTTTCGATATGTCTAGCGCCACAGCGAAAGATTCACCGAAACCCCGAAGAATATATATATATATATATATATATATATATATATATATATATATATATATATATATATATATATATATATATATATATATATATATATATATATATATATATATATATATATATAAATAATAAATAAATAAATAAATAAATTACCACATTTTTTTTTTTTTTTTTTTTTTTTTTACATTATATTATTATCTGCTAATGAGGATTCGAACCCTGACGTCTAAGATGGTAAGACATTGCGCTAACCACTACACCACTGATGGTACCAAAAGAAATTAGTTGGAACTTCTCATGATCATCCGCCATGACTCCATCCCAAAGGACTCCTCCGACCACACTGGGGCGTAAGGTAAACGGGTCAGTTCTATCCCCAGAGACCGCAGTTCAATAAGTATTTTAGTATTTCAATATCAAAAAAGTGATTTTATATTAAAATTTGAACGTTTGTTATTCTTAACCATACTATGGCTTCAAAGCTGCTGTTTCTTCTTATTCTTCGACCCTCTTCAAGAAAAGGTCTTTCTAACTTTCACTAATCTCTCCTCAGACTACTTTGATCCTTCTATTACTTATCTTATCCCTTCCAAAACTTTGATCTTTCTCTTTTCAAACAACTTACTCCCACCACATCACAATCATATATATATATATATATATATATATATATATATATATATATATAATATATATATATATATATATATATATATATATATATATATATATATATATATATATATATATATATATATATATATATATATATATATATATATATAATATATATACTTGTTGCCAACGGATAATGCCTGTTTGGCATTATTAAAAATAAATTCGTTCCCCCCAATAGTTGAGGGATACATATATTTGGTCTTTTTCAAAGCCATCGGGTCGGTCGTTTTCTGACCCTAAAAGGAAAACAAATTATGAAAATATTTACGGGAATGAAGTAAAATACAAAAGATAAGTTAGGTAAATGAACCACGGTTAAAAAGAAATTATTAATTTTAAAACGTTTTTGGGTTTTTGAAAAAGATATAAAGCATACCCATTTACACATAATTAGAATAAAAATTAAAAATAAAATAATTAAAATTAGAAATGGACGAATAAAAACTATTTCAAATGATTTCTGTTTCTCCTCGCTGATAATTTCATTTCCTTCTATAGGAATTAATTTAATGACTTGTACTCTGTCACTTTCTGCATGAGATATTTTGAAAACTTCTCCAGAAATTCCTCCTTCAATTTTTTCGCATGTTTTCAATTGTGCCTTAATTTTTACACACAAATTGTATTTGAAAATTATTTATATAATATATTTTATATTACTAATAAAAAAAATTGCAACTCTTGCAGCTATTTCGTAGCAATCCTTCTGAGGAAAAAATGAACTTTGGATAAAATCATAACCATAATCAATTGGCACATCATATTTTTCTTCAGAATAAAACCTATCTTTACGACGATAATAAAACCGATAATTAATTCGTATTTGTGGCAGCTTGCAAATTAAATTTCCAAGTTTATCAACAATGAAAATGCGACACAGGCTCAACATATACCATAAATCTGGGCATAAGCAGATTCATCAAACGAAAAGCATCATCTACGACACCATTCTCAACTGAAAAGACAGTAAATGGAACCAAGGAAAACATTCCATCAACAACTGATAATGGATACATCGACTTATCGTAGGTAAACTCTCTCGTGTCCGATTTTAGAATAACGAGACGATAACCGATTCGGACATCCACCACTAGTCCCTCAGAAACGTATCCTACGATTACATCCATAGGCGATCGTTTGAATGTATCGTAAGTGATTCTTCTATAGTCCACAGGAGGATTTCTAAATGGGTGATTTCCCTCATGGAAGATCCCATAATAGTTATTCTGTAAATCAGGTATCATTTTCTCTGTTAAGATTACGTAATTTGTAACACCAAACGACCCCAAATGAAGAGTAATCGCATCCGTAACTAAGTGTCTGATGTTCGTTAGTACTGAAGGTGGAATCTGAACATCTTGACTGGCTCGAGCCAGTACAGATATACCCTCTTTCCCATACTTCTCTCTAATCATTGAGACTATAGTCTTAAGTTTGCTGTTCGTTTCCGTCAGCTTATTAATTCTGGCCTCAGTAGTTTCTAGATACCACAACGCCTGTTGATTGGACGCACCCTTCATGTGACAAAACTCACGATACCCACGTAATGCAATAATCAGAACACTCGTGTCTCTTGCCAACCCACCCAGAGTATACCCAGTTAATACTGATCGGTGTTTGGATTTCACGAATTTTAAAGTATAATAAAATGATTCAGTAATTTAAGACATTTTGAAACACATACGGAACGATAATAATTTTTATTAAAAAAATTAAACAAAAATGAAAAGGGAACTCGGGTACATTTATCGAGAGCCACAAATAATCCTTCAAAGAGCCGCATGTGGCTCGCGAGCCGCAGGTTGGCCACCCCTGATATATATATATATATATATATATATATATATATATATATATATATATATATATATATATATATATATATATATATATATATATATATATATATATATATATATATATATAATGATAAACCTACCTCTCCTATGAGAGGCTTTGCAGAAGTGTAATGAGTTTTGTTCAATTTTGTGTAGAAGTAAGTTGGTAATGCGTAGAGCGATGGATATTTTTAATCTTTTTCTCGTTTTATAGTTAATTTCATGTAGAAATTGATAATCTGAAATTTAATTTAGCTGTATTAATTTATATTACAGAATAAGTGAAAGTTTAATGTGGTAATTAAAAAATGGTACAATAAAAAAACAACTTAAAAAATCAGATAAACTCACATCGTCGTTGACCCATTCTTTTTCATTTAGAGTCAGAAGATCCAAAATTGTTACATTTAGGTCTTCTATGGTGGTTGCAACCTTATGACAGGCTCTGTCAATTACCATATGTAAAAAGAAAATCAAACTTTTTTAAAAAAATAAAGTACAAAACTCTTAAAAATATTCAAAATATCAATTAATTATTATAGTTTTTAAGTATTCGAAAAGTTACATAGAAATTATACAAACTTATAAACCGATTAATATATATATATATATATATATATATATATATATATATATATATATATATATATATATATATATATATATATATATATATATATATATATATATATATATATATATATATATATATATATGATGAAAAAGCTTACGTGTTTTTGAACAAGGTACTCCTTTCCTTCTATTACATATTTTAAGGATTTTTCTTGAGTTTCCTCCAAAAGGATGTTACCCCAGTGGAGGTCTCTATGTTCAAACTCCAAACATCCTTCCCCAATGCCTAGGGCATAAATCACCTTAAGAAATAAAATGAATAAATAAAGTAGAGTTAATAATAGTAACAATAATAATAGTAATAGTGGGGAATTTATACTAACATTTCACCAAATATTTGTTCTTTTCTCACAAAATGTTAACTGAATATTCAAATATTATAACTTTTGTCTTAATTATAAAAACTATTAATTCATGACAAATCAAAATTAAACTTACTCTTCATTAAAAAATTCTTCAAAATTTACTTCTTCCTCCTGATCGCAAAGAAGGACCTCTTTCCGGAAATCTTTGGGATATATATATATATATATATATATATATATATATATATATATATATATATATATATATATATATATATATATATATATATATATATATATATATATATATATATATATATATATATATATATATAGTAAAGAAATATATAAAAGTAGTTGAGGATGAATTATATAATGATGAGACGCTTTTACTAATTGTCCAAATAATTTAATGTGATGGAGCTTCAAATAATCTTTAGTTAATAATATAATAAAACTTAATAACTATATAATAAAAAGGTAGCTTGAGGCCGGTTCTCTCTTCGGAGGAAGTTACGATGAGTTCACAACATTCCTGATGGTTAC
>SEYY01010374.1:0-15161 GCA_009176605.1 Armadillidium nasatum
AAAACTAATTTTTCATTTTAAGATAAAACTACATGCAATGACATTATGTACTTTTTGAAAGTGGAAAGCATTTATCACTTACAAAATTAAAAGAAATGTTAAGAATTATCATTAGGTTTAGGTTACCACACTGACCTTATAGTTTTGAAATCCTCCACAGGTGTCTTCTAGAAAGTAGTTGAAAGCACATACACAATGGATTTAGTCATTAGGATAAGTTGGGCTACATTACCAAATCTCTGTAATTCAGTCTGAATGCATCACTGGTAGATTTGCAAACGCTGTATGGTAAGAAAAAAAAGATATTCAAATAACATGAAGTTTTAAAAAATAATTTTCAAGTTTATTCTGAAAAATTATCTGTTCGTATTTCCCAGAAAATATCATTTATACAAAATAGTGCAATATTTACCCTCTGAAAGTTGCCTTAGGGGTTAGAAAAAAAGCAGCTAAGACCTGACAATCTCCCATTTAAAAAAAAAAAAAAATGTTGAATTATCATCTAATTCTTCTTAAGAATATTAGTAAAATGAAAACAAAAAGAAATGTTACAAAATAATCTTAAGTTTTTGTTATAGCTAATAATCTTAACTTGCTCATTTCAAGGTCTTAGATTCATTAAGGCCTAAGTGCAATAAATAAAACATCATTATTAAATATTCTTTCTTTTGTTTTTCTAATTTTCTGATTTTCACAGCTTTTTCAACCTAATGAAATTTAAATTGGAGCTACAAAGTATGAGTAATTTGTCAATAGTAGCTCAAGTAAAGAGCATTGGTTTGGCTTAGTTTTGATAGGTATTGTTAAATTTGCAGCTACTTATACATTAGGAACTTAGCTTAGGTTACTTACTACCACTGGGAGAAGTTATATTTTGTTACGTAAGCATTATAAATGTTTGGAATATTTTTATAAATCCATGCCTAACATTTTATTTGTAATACACAAAACATACTGTAATTTTACATAAATTTATGCTTTATAGCTCTCCTGTCTACTTACATTTATCATTTCATGAAAACAAATTCTATAATAAAAATAAAATGGAAAACTTTTTTTTCCTTCTCTTTCATATCAAGCAAATTTCTGAATTCACACAATAAATTAATAATTTAAAACATAGGCTACTTAAATTCATAAAAGCCTCAATTAAAAATTTTTTATGTAACAGCACCTCACAATATTTTGCAATTTTACATTCAATCAAGTTTGTGGAATTCAATTTATTTTTCACTGATGAAGTTCACTGCAAACTTTAAAATCCAAAAAACAACTTTCACTGTACTTTAATCTCACTCCAAAGTAATAATGCTTAAATGCTAAATAAGAAAGTAAAAAATTTGAAATATATATATATATATATATATATATATATATATATATATATATATATATATAATATATATATATATATATATATATATATATATATATATATATATATATATATATATATATATATATATATATATATACTCATATTTCTAAGTCAATTTTCTCTTCCTTTCAAATTCTATCATATACTTTATATGCCTATAAATAATGAAAACACATTTTCATTCCTATTTCATGCTTAATTAAAATATTTTGATATTTTGAAGGTCTCCTATAATAATAATACTAATAAAAATAATTTATGAAGCAGGTGTTAACCCAATGTGTTTGTTTCAAATAAAATTAAACTCAAAATGTATATTAAAGAAAACTTCCACAATATTATTGGAAAATTTATCTCAAAACTATAACACAGTTTAGGTATTACAATTTGATGTTTAAATTTATAAACATAGTCTGTATATATATATATATATATATATATATATATATATATATATATATATATATATATATATATATATATATATATATATATATATATATATATATATATATATATATATATATATATATATATATATTTACTTTATTTATTAAAAATTTATATATATATTATCATTGAATTTAATATAAAAAAAAAGAAAATTATATCTGAAATTTTGTTTAGATTCTCCTAACTACAAGTGGAGTTTAACAATTTTCCATATTTTTAATCCAAATTTTTATCTTTTAATTTTGTCAATATATATATATATATATATATATATATATATATATATATATATATATATATATATATATATATATATATATATATATATATATATATATATATATATTAGGGATACGATACGATAATGATAGGTGTAGTAGGTCCCCCAAGGATAAAAGGAGATCATTAAACTTGTAAGTATTTTTGTGCTTTTTGAAAGGTTTTTGGACAAAATGTAAAGTAATATTCAAAGTTCTTGTGTAAAATTTAGAGTTGTTTATATAAATTATTCAATTAAAATACAAAGTAAGAAATATATTGAAATAAATTAAGAAACAGAGCCTAAGTTCAATAGTATAAAATTTGCATTACATAAGAAATAAATTATAAAGTTAGTAGAAGAAATATGATAGGTTAATTTGTTGAATAAAATTAAAGTAAACATCTAGATTGATTATCCTAAAATATAAAAATTTAAGATATTTTATATATAGGCAGGCCTAGATAAGAACATTCAAGATGGCAGAAGTTTAAAATATATAAAATTTTGTTTACAGTTTGAAAGGTCAGAAGAAAAGGAAGAAGAGGAAAAAACCATAGTTAAACAACATTTGAAAGGAATCTCTGAGCTCTGATTGGTTGTTGGACTCGCGGAAGGATACGATCGGGAATTATGAGGGTTGAACAGCATATTCTAGAAGGAGAGAGGCCATTGTTTTTTTGACTTCATAGCAATCACTTGTTTGTGAAAATTAAGAATTTGTTTTTGGAAAATTTAAAACTTTGAATATTATATAAGGGTGATTTAGTAAAGATATAAAAGATATACACTATACTATAGTATTTTATTAATAGTGAGTCAATAGACTTAGGCATATTTTGCTTATTATTATATAGTCATTAGACCTAATTGGAAGAAAATCATTAGATTTTTATTATTGAAAGAAGGTCTTTAGACTTTTGTTTTTGTTTATTGTTTAAGTCCCTAGACTTCTTTTCATATTGAAAGGAGGTCCATAGACTTCTATAGTTATAATTTAAGTTAAAAGAATTTAGTATTTAATTTTGTTGAGTAATTGAATATTAACTTTTATAGTTAATATAACTTAATACTGATTGCAAAACTTTAATTATTTATTGGAATTTAGCATTTATTTAGTATTCAGTGAGAATTAAGTTTAATTTAAATATTTATTGGAATTTAGCATTTAGTTAGCATTTAGTTGTGAATTAAGTTTAATTATTAAAAGTTAAGAATTATTTGAAGATTATATTTATTTACTTTTAGTTAACTTTAATTGGATATTAACTTTTATAGTTAATATAACTTAAGATTTGATTTAAGAATTTAATTATTTATTGGAATTTAGCATTTATTTAACATTTAGTGTGAATTAAGTTTAATTATTAAAAGTTAAGAATTATATTTAAGACATTTCATTTATTTAGTTAACTTTAATTAGATATTAACTTTTATAGTTAATTTAACTTAAGATTTGATTGAAGACTTTAAATATTTATTGGAAGTTAGCATTTATTTAACATTTATTAGTGTGAATTAAGTTTAATTATTAAAAGTTGAGAATTATATTTAAGACATTTCATTTATTTAGGTAACTTTAATTGAACATTGACTTTTATAGTTGATATAACTTGATATTTAGTTCAAGACTTTGATTATTTATTGGAAATTTAACATTTAGTTGAGAATTAAGTTTAATTTTTAAATGTTAACAGTTGTTTGAAGATTATATTAGTCACATTTAATTTATTTAGGTAACTTTAATTGAATATTCACTTTTATAGTTAATATAACTTAATCTTTAGTTCAAGATTTTGATTTTTGATTTTAAGTTTGGCATTTAGTTGAGAATTAGGATTTATTATTGAAGGTTAAGAGTGGTTTGAAGATTTTATTTGTATCATTTGAAACATTAATAATAAGATAGTTTTGTTTCTTGTATTGATTTTCCTCTTCCTGGTACATCTATGAATTGATTATTGTCTAGTTGATTATTTGATTAAAAGTAAAAAGTAAAATTAATAGTAAAATTAATAGCAAACTTTATTAAAAGGATAGTAAAGTTAAAACACTCATTATTTATTCAAATTACATTAGACAAAGTATAAACTTGAGAGATTAAATAAAATAAGAAAGAAATAAGATAGATAATTGAAACAATTAATAGAAGGAAAGGTTTATATTTGATTTATTAAAATATTTTGAATCCATATTTTGCTAACATATAATTAGATTGTTCAGGAGGTGATCTGAGTAGAGAGTACTTGAAGATAACTGGTTCTTGAATAAAGAGAGAAAGAGAACATCTGCTCTAGACACATAATAAACAAAAGCAGCTGAAACAGAAAAAAGGGATATAATACTTGTATTTGAAACACAACGCAATATTTATGATTATAGTTATTCGGAAAATTGTGTCATAACAAACTGGGAGAAAAGACACTACAGTAATAAAAGGAGGTAAAACAATAGTAGTTAATACTGTAGTACAAGGCTACGACATAATTTTGGTGCCGTGACCAGGATCAGTCACCTAATACAATTGGTGCTGTGAAAACGTGACCAAGGTACCGTGAAAATCAGAATAAGAATAGAATTTGTGCTAAGGATATTTAACAACAAGGAGAGTAAAAGCAAAAATAATGGCTACTGGTTTCATCTCGTTGAATATAGAAGATGAGGAACAACAAACTTCCACACCTGAAGATCAGAATGTAAGAGGGAGAATACGGATGGATCAGAACCCAGTTGGAAGAATAGGGATGCCCCTAACACCAGAACCAGTTTTAACCAATAACACCTATTATGGTAGAAACATAGTACCACCACCATTGAAGTATTGTTTGCAAATGGGACAAGATTTTGATGCTTTCCTAGTAGACTTTGAATTGTATTGTGCACATACGTACCCAAATGTGACCGAAACATGGAGTAGGGTGTTGAGTCAATTTTTAGAAGGAGAAATGTTATTGGCATTTAATAATTTAGATGGAGGACGAATACCATATACACAGGTAAAAGAAAAACTAAGGTGTGTGGTGAAACAAGCTGCAATAAGTAAAGATACATTGATGAATCGATATTTGTCTGCTAAAAGAGAAAAGGATGAGTCTATAATAAATTTTTCAATGAGATTAGATCGGTTAGCAGTATTGGCAGGAATAGACTTAACAGAATCATTATTTCAGGAAATGAAAAAATTAAAGATCTTAGACGGACTAAGTGGAAGTTCTGCAGCAAGAGTTAAGTTTGCTTCATTAACAGAACCAGACTTGACAGTGGATAGAATGATAGAGATAGCAAACAACGTTGAATTGTGTTTTAAACAAGAAAAGAAAGTGGAACAAGCCAGTACTAGTAAAGTCTCAGAAGCAAACAAACAAAAAACAGAAGTTCAGGTAGCCATCATGGAAAGAAAAGACAAAAAATGCACATTCTGCGAAAAAGAAGGACATCTTGAAGAAGAGTGTTACAAGAAAAATAAAAGTTGTTATTTTTGTGGAAAACAGGGACATAGAAT
This sequence comes from Armadillidium nasatum, assembly GCA_009176605.1. Classification (NCBI taxonomy): domain Eukaryota; kingdom Metazoa; phylum Arthropoda; class Malacostraca; order Isopoda; family Armadillidiidae; genus Armadillidium; species Armadillidium nasatum. The sequence continues at coordinate 5,593 of SEYY01010374.1, forward strand.
TAATGATTGTAGAAAAAGGATAGCACAAGAGAGAAATAAAGAGCAAGGAAACCGAACAGATAAAAGACAACAATCAAACAGCAACAGATTACAATGTCCCTACTGTGAAGAGGACCATTTGATGAAAGATTGTGCAGATTTCAAGAGTGTTATGAGTGGGTGTTCGGGAAATGAGCAGTGTGGCATTAAGGGAAAGAAAGGAAACCTTGCAATTAAAGATTTAGATCATAGGTTATATGTCACAGTTGAATTTAAAAGAAAACAAATAAGAGCTTTAGTAGATACTGGAGCGCAACTTAATGTAATTAGTTGGGATATGATGCAAGAATTAGGAAAAGAAATATCAGATACAAATGTTAAATTAGTTGGAATACATGGGGATGTGGAGAATGCTCAAGGTGAAGTGTTGTTGTCTTTTAGATTAGGAAATTATAGAGTAACAAATGAAAAATTTATTGTAAGTAATAAAATAAACCATAACATGATTTTTGGTATTGATTTTTTAAAGAAACATTTTTTAGAATTAGATTTAGTCAGAAATAGGTTAGTGTGTAGAGGAAATGAAACAGAAATTAGTATTTGTAACTTTGAATTTAATCCGACTCCTATAGGTAATGTTAAATTAGAATTAAAAAAGAATTTTATGATAAAACCTGGTTATATTCAGAAAATTGAGCTGGTCTGGCCTCCAGAAATTCAAAAACCATATTTGTATCGGACAGAGATTTTAGGATTAGAAAATTTTCGGAAGAATGGTTTGTTTTTGTCAAATTCTGTAAATCATGGAGAAAGAGCATATATTAATGTAATAAATTTAGGTGATGAATCATACAAACTTACGAAAGAAAATTTACAAGTCATTGCCATAGAACTTAGTACTGATGGAGAAAATTTGCTAGAAATATTAACACAAGATGAAGCGAACACAGAACCAGAAAATAATTTGAGTTTGGCCCAGAGATTTAAATTAAATGAAACTGATTTAACAGATGAACAGCAAGAGATAGTTAGTGAAACTTTGGAAAGTTACAAAGACATCATTAGTAGAGATGATAACGATGTAGGCTATACAAAACAAATGGAACATAAAATTAGATTGAGTGATTATACTCCCATTAAACAAAAAGTGAGAAGATTTAATCCCAAAGTGCAAGAATTAATGGACGAGGAATTAAAAGTTTTAGAAGAGCAGGGCTTGATACGACCATCAAAAAGTCCATGGAGCAGCCCCATAGTACCAATTATCAAGAAGAATGGCAAGGTGAGAGTATGTATAGATTATCGTGCCCTAAATCAAAGAACAATAAAAGATAGTTTCCCTTTGCCATCAGTTAATGATTGTATTTATAATTTGAAAGGTAGTATGTATTTTAGCTTATTGGATATGACTAAGGGATATTACAATTTACCAATGGAAGAAGAGTCCAAGAAATATACTGCTTTTACGACGTCATCTAAACATATGGAGTTTGTTAGATTGCCTTTCGGTTTGTGCAACAGCCCAGCGACCTTTCAAAGGCTAGTCAATCTCATGCTGCAAGATTTTTCAAAGGCACAAGTTATGGCTTACTTAGATGACATCTTGATCTTAGGAAAAGACTTTGAGGACCATTTGGGTAATTTAAGACAGGTTTTAGACAAACTTCGTGAATTTAACTTAAAAATCAAACCTGAAAAATGTAATTTGTTTAAAAGAAAAGTTAAATTTTTGGGACAAGAAGTAAGCGAAGAAGGGCTATTACCACTAAAAGAAAATATTGAGGCTATTCAGAATGCTCCAGTACCCAGGACTGTTAAACAAGTTCAAAGCTTCCTGGGAAGTGTAAACTATTACAGACGTCACATTCCTGAAGCGGCAAAGTTAATGAGACCATTGTCACAGCTAACTACAGGAAGAAATATTAAATGGACACAGGAATGTCAAAATAATTTTGAACAATTAAAACAAGCCTTAGTAAAACCACCTATATTAGCTTTTCCTGATTATATGAGTGATCAACCGTTAGAATTATTTGTAGATGCTTCTGGAACTGGAGCAGGAGCATGTTTAAAACAGAAACAAGAGGGAGAAATAAAAATAATAGCGTATGCCTCAATGTGTTTTGGGCCAGCACAGAAAAATTATAGTATTTTAGAAAAAGAATTATCAGCTTTACGATGGGGTGTGAAAGTATTTAAGACCTTTTTGATGTGTAGACGGTTTGTAATTTGGTCAGACCATCAGCCATTAACCTATTTACATAACATGGCAGGAGTGAACGCTAGAATCGCAAGAACATTGACTGACCTCTCTGAATATGATTTTGAAATTAGATATTTACCAGGAAAATTCAATCACATTAGTGACTTTTTATCAAGATGTGTTCCTGAAAATACAGAAAGTTTAGAGTTAGATGAAGATATAGTGCCACATGGATTCCAAGTCAAGGAGATAAAAGGAGGTGGTAATGCTTTGTTTATTGCATTGGCAATATTTCTGTTTGAAGATGAAAAATCACACAAAGTAATTCGAGAAAAGGCTGTGAATGAAGTGAAAAATAATTTGAAAACATATGGTTTAGTGAAGAATGCGCAAGTAAATCAAAATTTATCTAGAATGGCAACATCTGGTACAATGGTTAGTGCTGAAGTAATAGAAGCTTGTGCAAGGTTGTACAATATCAGTATTAGAATTTACCATAGTAAAGAACAATATGTTTCATACAATGAGAATGATAATTCATCAACTAGAAAGTGTTGTTTGTTAAGTACGCATGGGGTTCATTTTGATCTGCTACAAGAATTGTCAAACCATGTGGAAGAAAGGCAAATTGAAGTAATAAATTTAATAAATCTAAGTATGGAAATGGAAGAAGTAGATTTGAAAGAAATTGTATTGTTTGAATTAGAGGAAGATGATGATGAAGAAGTGGAGGTGCAGGGAAGGAAATGCAGAAGAGGAGATGCAGGAGGGAAATACGGAAGAGGATTTGAATAATAACACCACAAATTCAGATAGTGAGGAAGAAGAAATTGAAATACCCGAATTACCACAATTAAGATCCAAATTAAAGTATATGAAGGATGAAGAAAACCTAGAGAAAGAGATCAAGAACAGACAGAAAAAAGAAAATTTATTGAAACAATTAAAATTGATTTTAGATGAAAAACAAGCGGAAGAAGAGCGAGTAAATGAAATGAAGAAAATTCATTATTTAAAACCATATATACGTTTTATTAAACAAATTTATGAAAAACAAGAAATCGTATATATAAAATATCAGGATAAAGAGCTTCCATTAATAGGTTATGAGGATGTAAAAGACTTATTGATTGATTTTCACAAGAGGCATTATCATCCAGGTCGAGACAAAATGTTAAGTAAAATTAATGAAATTGCGTGGAATCCAAATAATAGAAGTTTATGCGAACAGATTACTAGAATTTGTGTGAAATGCCAACAAAGAAAGTTGCTTCCTGCCAGACAGAAGAAACCACCTATGTGGAAAGTACAAGCTAGAAAGCCATTTGACATTGTAGCCATTGACTTAATGGAATTGCCAGAAACCAAACAAGAAAATAAGTATGCACTTGTTGGAGTAGATGTTTATTCGAAATGGGTGGCAGCTGTGGCAATACCAAATAAAACAGCTAACACAGTTTTGAGAGCATTTAGAGGAATGATAGGAACCTTTTTGAAAGACCCGTTAGAAATTCAGTCGGATAATGGTAGTGAGTTCACAAATAAAAGTTTTAAAGAATTTTTAGCACAAAAGGGAATTAGGCACAAACAAACTGTTGCCAATATGCCGCAAACCAATGGTATAGTGGAAAGAGTGAATCAAACATTATTAAACATGTTTCGAATGATTGATAACATTGAAGAATGGGATGATCATTTGGGAGATATAGTGGCAGTGTACAATCACACATATCATAGAGATCTTGGACAAACCCCAGCAGGACTGTTTTTGAATAATGTAAATAAGAAACCAGTGACAGAGCCAGTATGGAACAAGGGTCATTCTGAATATATGCCATTTAAAGTTGAGGAATTAGTGTTGAAAAAGAAGATATTTAAGGGACACCATATAATGAATAAGCTATCTGAAAAGTATCAAGGCCCATACCGAATCATTCGAGTCTATGAAAATAAGATCATGTATGATATACAACACAAATATAGGCAAACTATATTATATAGGATCCATCATAAACATTTAAAAAGGTGGTACGAAACCCCAGTTGATTTGAAAGAACTGAACGAAGAGGCAAAATCTGAAAACAGTGAGTTGAATGAATCTGGCGATGAATTTGAAGGATTTACTAAAGAAGACAATCAAGGTATTTTTCAGATTAATTGGAAGAAATTCGAAAACTTAAATATTCAATTGACTAAATACTCTAAGCCTAAAGAAGACAATAGTAAAATAAATGAGGAAATAGAGAGTAGTTACGTAAGTTCTGAACAATCCAAATATTTTGACACTTATAATTTAGAATCATGGATACAAGAGGAATTGAATTTACCAAGAGGAAGTAATAATGCATCAATTGTAAGTAATGTGTCTTCAAATTCAAGTTTTTCTGGTTTTGGATTGATTTCGGATACTAGTAATAATAATTATTAACATTGAACGGAAATCTGTACACAGACACCCCTAATACTTTGCAATACAACCTAGGATAAAGTAAACCATTAATAGTAAGTATACTTAAGGAAGGGGGTGTAGTAGGTCCCCCAAGGATAAAAGGAGATCATTAAACTTGTAAGTATTTTTGTGCTTTTTGAAAGGTTTTTGGACAAAATGTAAAGTAATATTCAAAGTTCTTGTGTAAAATTTAGAGTTGTTTATATAAATTATTCAATTAAAATACAAAGTAAGAAATATATTGAAATAAATTAAGAAACAGAGCCTAAGTTCAATAGTATAAAATTTGCATTACCTAAGAAATAAATTATAAAGTTAGTAGAAGAAATATGATAGGTTAATTTGTTGAATAAAATTAAAGTAAACATCTAGATTGATTATCCTAAAATATAAAAATTTAAGATATTTTATATATAGGCAGGCCTAGATAAGAACATTCAAGATGGCAGAAGTTTAAAATATATAAAATTTTGTTTACAGTTTGAAAGGTCAGAAGAAAAGGAAGAAGAGGAAAAAACCATAGTTAAACAACATTTGAAAGGAATCTCTGAGCTCTGATTGGTTGTTGGACTCGCGGAAGGATACGATCGGGAATTATGAGGGTTGAACAGCATATTCTAGAAGGAGAGAGGCCATTGTTTTTTTGACTTCATAGCAATCACTTGTTTGTGAAAATTAAGAATTTGTTTTTGGAAAATTTAAAACTTTGAATATTATATAAGGGTGATTTAAAAAGATATAAAAGATATACACTATACTATAGTATTTTATTAATAGTGAGTCAATAGACTTAGGCATATTTTGCTTATTATTATATAGTCATTAGACCTAATTGGAAGAAAATCATTAGATTTTTATTATTGAAAGAAGGTCTTTAGACTTTTGTTTTTGTTTATTGTTTAAGTCCCTAGACTTCTTTTCATATTGAAAGGAGGTCCATAGACTTCTATAGTTATAATTTAAGTTAAAAGAATTTAGTATTTAATTTTGTTGAGTAATTGAATATTAACTTTTATAGTTAATATAACTTAATACTGATTGCAAAACTTTAATTATTTATTGGAATTTAGCATTTATTTAGTATTCAGTGAGAATTAAGTTTAATTTAAATATTTATTGGAATTTAGCATTTAGTTAGCATTTAGTTGTGAATTAAGTTTAATTATTAAAAGTTAAGAATTATTTGAAGATTATATTTATTTACTTTTAGTTAACTTTAATTGGATATTAACTTTTATAGTTAATATAACTTAAGATTTGATTTAAGAATTTAATTATTTATTGGAATTTAGCATTTATTTAACATTTAGTGTGAATTAAGTTTAATTATTAAAAGTTAAGAATTATATTTAAGACATTTCATTTATTTAGTTAACTTTAATTAGATATTAACTTTTATAGTTAATTTAACTTAAGATTTGATTGAAGACTTTAAATATTTATTGGAAGTTAGCATTTATTTAACATTTATTAGTGTGAATTAAGTTTAATTATTAAAAGTTGAGAATTATATTTAAGACATTTCATTTATTTAGGTAACTTTAATTGAACATTGACTTTTATAGTTGATATAACTTGATATTTAGTTCAAGACTTTGATTATTTATTGGAAATTTAACATTTAGTTGAGAATTAAGTTTAATTTTTAAATGTTAACAGTTGTTTGAAGATTATATTAGTCACATTTAATTTATTTAGGTAACTTTAATTGAATATTCACTTTTATAGTTAATATAACTTAATCTTTAGTTCAAGATTTTGATTTTTGATTTTAAGTTTGGCATTTAGTTGAGAATTAGGATTTATTATTGAAGGTTAAGAGTGGTTTGAAGATTTTATTTGTATCATTTGAAACATTAATAATAAGATAGTTTTGTTTCTTGTATTGATTTTCCTCTTCCTGGTACATCTATGAATTGATTATTGTCTAGTTGATTATTTGATTAAAAGTAAATAAGGTAAAATTAATAGCAAACTTTATTAAAAGGATAGTAAAGTTAAAACACTCATTATTTATTCAAATTACATTAGACAAAGTATAAACTTGAGAGATTAAATAAAATAAGAAAGAAATAAGATAGATAATTGAAACAATTAATAGAAGGAAAGGTTTATATTTGATTTATTAAAATATTTTGAATCCATATTTTGCTAACATATAATTAGATTGTTCAGGAGGTGATCTGAGTAGAGAGTACTTGAAGATAACTGGTTCTTGAATAAAGAGAGAAAGAGAACATCTGCTCTAGACACATAATAAACAAAAGCAGCTGAAACAGAAAAAAGGGATATAATACTTGTATTTGAAACACAACGCAATATTTATGATTATAGTTATTCGGAAAATTGTGTCATAACAAACTGGGAGAAAAGACACTACAGTAATAAAAGGAGGTAAAACAATAGTAGTTAATACTGTAGTACAAGGCTACGACACGGTATAATATATATATATATATATATATATATATATATATATATATATATATATATATATATATATATATATATATATATATATATATATATATAATAAACAAAGCAAAATAATTATATTTTTTTTTCTTATAAATAAAAAAATGTAAATTAAAAAATTGTCTTTTCTGTTTTCTTTTGTCTATAACCTCAAATTGCATTAGATTAAAGCTCAATAAAATTTTGTTGAAGATTTGATTGAATATATATTAGGAATTCTAAACTCTAACAGTTCTATATTGGATAAATTATATTAATGAAGATCAGATTCTTGTATTACCCTATTTGAAATCTTGAACCAAATATTAAGGAAGTTATATTTCTAATATATAAACTACTTTAAAGTTTTTTAACACAGTAAGAAGGAACTAATATATCTGTTATATCATTATGCATCAAAAAATATGACAAAATAAAAAAAAAAAAAGTTTTATTATTTTTTTAAAAAATCAAAAAAATCAAAAAAATCAAAAAATCACCAACCCCTATATATATATATATATATATATATATATATATATATATATATATATATATATATATATATATATATATATATATATATGAAAAGAAGTTTCATTATATTTTTCCCATTATAAAAAAAATGAAATAACAGGTATAAATAAAATCGTAAAATCTGAATTGAAAAACAAAGAGATAAATTATACACAGTCACGAAGTTAAAAAGAAGCCAGTAAAAGATTAAAATAAGAGTGAATAAAGAAAGAACCAATATACAGAAAAAAATCAACATCATCTGATTATCCAAAGGATAGTATAAAGGAAACTGAAAACTGGTCTCCCATATTTATGGGTAAGTAGAAAAATGAATAAGTTTTGTTGTGGTATAACAGATTTTAGGGAGAACATTATTAAAACAAAATTTAAACAATAAGTAAATAAAATGAAGAAACAAGCTCATTAAAAGGAATTGCATTAAATGTAAAGTATAAGTTCATTAGGATAAATTGCATTAAATATATGAAATTTGTAAAATAAGTAACTTCTAATAAATTAAAGTTTATAACTCACTAAGAATAAAAGAGAATGTTTAAAAAAATTTTAGGAAATAAATTAAGAGGAAAAAGTAATGTTCTTGTGTGCTTTATTTTAAAGGACTCAGTTTGGGAATACAAGACCAAATTCTAGCAAGAGTCAAGGATCCAATCCTGTTCCTAGTTGACCACCACACATTCCACTCTTGAGAGCCAAAGTTAGTGGGTTTGATTTAAATTTTACCTTGGAGGTTCTAAAATAAACAATTCAAGTTATCCTTTGAGGAAACTGTAGTGTCTAAATTTATAAGACCAGTTAAAACTTTAAATCCAATTACTGTCAAAGAGTTTTGATAGTTCTGTTTAAAGAGATAACCTAATTTTGTGAAAGTACAGACTAGAGAATTAAATTGACAATTTTTGTTGATGTATGTTATCCATTGTTGATTAATTTAAAATTGTCTTTGAGACATTATTATTTATTAACTAGTATTTAATTTGACCATTATCACTTTTCCATATTTAATTGATTTTTCAATACCTTCATTATTAATTTGATATTATTTAAAGTTTTTTTTCAATTCTTATTAGTTTGATATTTATTCTTAATATTATGCTTAAATATATATTTGTTATTTTTAAATTGGTTAGGGAATAGCTATATTTAAACCATAATTGAATAAGTAATAGGTTAGGTAGTTGAGGCCTCTATATTTAATTTAGGGGTAGGGTTAACTATTTAAAAGATTCTGTTGTAAATAAATAATTACTTTTGAATGTTTGTCTTATTTAATATATAATTTTCTATATTTTTCATTGCATAATCTAAGTTCTGAGTTGGCTTCATTTTGAGGCATTGCATCAGGTATCAGAAGTTTGGTGAGTACTAAGTTCCATATTTTCCCCAACTTTGTAGGGATTTCTATTAATTTATATACTATTTTGTACCTAGCAGCAGAGCTTGCATTCTTTGATGATAAGGACCTAAAAGGACCACCTTTATTTCACATTATTCCAAGGTTCATCTCTGGGCTCTATCTAGGTTGTGAGGAGACGCCTTGAAAGCATCAGAGCCTGCCTGGAAGGCTGGACTTAAAACTGCTGGTGCTTCTAATGTAAGTAATTTTCTCTTACATAAAATGGTAGCAGAGCGTAGTTTACTTGAAGTTGGCTTGCTCTGTTGCTGGGTGTTCTGTCACCCCTTTATTGATTTTTGGGAGATAAATCCCGCAAACTCCAAGGCTCTGTACTCACCAGTAGATTTCATTTTTCATTTTATTATCAAATAAATCCTATAACTTAAGAAAATCCCATAAATTTTAAATTCCAGAAAGTCTCCATCTCATAAAATTCTCCCTTACATTTTTGTGCTCACCAAGACCTTAGTTTCAACGAAAAATAATATGCCTGATGATATGAATTCCTTATTGGATGACTCTAAGACCTCTTTAGCGGAGGTGGATCCTCC
>SEYY01010375.1:0-2500 GCA_009176605.1 Armadillidium nasatum
ATATATATATATATATTATATATATATATATATATATATATTTTATTATATATATTATTATTATTATTATTATTATATATATATTATTATTATTATTATTATTATTATTATTATATATATAAATTATTGTTTATTGGGCTGGTTCAAAACTGACCTATACAGAGTAAAAGTAGACACTCGGGATGCACTAATTCGACGTATTCAAAAAGCTGTAGGCGTTATGAAAGAAAGACCTGAAGGAATCATGAGAGCAACAGCCGCTCTTTGTAAACGATCCTAAAATGTTTAGATTAATTTCGGGATTTTCGAACATTTAATTGACCTCTAAACATTTTCGGCTTTGTCTACGAAGCATATAAATGTTCGAAAATAAATGACAATCTGATTGTACGAAGCTTATAAATGTTCGAAAGTAAATGACAATCGGATGAGAAGATATGATTAATTGTACTAACTTCTAATGTGTCAATATATTATGACAGTGATTACATGTTCATTTTCGAGTTTGTACCTTTAAAGTGTTACAAAATGCCGAACACCTATTCCCATCTGGAATAAGCAAATATATTGTTTGTGTATGGGTTTTGCATTTGAGAGTGCTACAGCTGCTGTTTAAGAATATCGTCAACAGTTTCCCCACCACAGACATCCTAATAAAAAACGTATTTAACAGAGTTTTCAACAAACTCTGCGAGACCGGAACACTTCCCAGTGCTGATATAACATTCGAACGAGCTACTCGCCAAGGTTTAGAAGAAGTAGAAAATATTCTTGATCTAGTAGGAAAAGATCCAACGACCAGCTCACGTAGAATTGTTACTCAATTTGAACATTCCACAAAGAAGAGGAATAAACACCCTCCACGAGCAAAGCTTATACCCATACCATGTACAGGAAGTGAAACACCTACAACCGGAAGATTGTGCTAAACGTATGGAATTTTGTCGGTGGATAAATAATAATCATCGTGTTATATCGCGCATCTTTTGACGGATGAAGCAACATTTACCCGCGACGGCATTAATAACACTCGCAACAGTCATGCGTGGACAGACGAAAATCCCCACGCAACAGTCGAGAGCAATTTTCAACATAGGCTTACGGTAAACCTGTGGTGGTCTGGTATGGTCAATGGGTATTTAATTGGCTCTTTCATATTTGAGAATCGTCTTACAGGAGACCACTATTTCGAATTGTTACAAAATGAATTACAAGGACTATTGGAGGATGTTCCTCTAAACATCCGAATGCATATGTACTTTCATCATAATAATAGAGCATCCGCACATTTCGTTCGTCAGATCAAGCAACATTTTTGGACGAAAGGATTGGTCACGTCTCAGTGGTCCAATTAGTTAGCCTCCAAGATCTCCAGACCTCACAGTACTAGATTATTGTTTATAGGGCTAGTTCAAAACTGACGTATACAGAGTAAAAGTGGACACTCAGGATGCACTAATTCGACGTATTCAAAATACTGCAGACGTTGTTAAAGGCAGACATGAAGAAATCAGGAGAGCAACAGCCTCCCTTTGTAGACGAAGCTGAAAATGCTGAGGTCAATGGCGTGATTTTCGAACATTTATTAAAATAACACTATGATAACCCAAATGTATGATATTTTGTATAATTGTCATCACGCTGTAAAATGAAAAAAAATGTAAATCGGATAAGAACATGTCTTATTTTTACGTTATTATCCTGTGTACAATCCACTCCTCCCGACTCACCTTGTGTGTGTGTATATATATATATATATAATATAATATATATATATATATATATATATATATATATATATATATATATATATATATATATATATATATATATATATATATATATATATATAGGGAGAGGACGTAACGCAGTCTGAAGTAATGAAAGTACCCCCGCACTGGGCTTAACACGCAGGGTGATAGGGTGCGCTAGACCATTCCGTTTCACTGCGTTGCCCTTTGGTTCGTTACTTTTTGCGTTTCATCTTCTCAGGGGGTCTCTACCCTTGACTCACATTGGAGTGCCTATGCTCCCACAACCTTCCCCCATCTTCACATGTATCCTACAAATTTACAAGCGCTTACCTATTAATAAAAAAAAAAAAAAAAAAAAAAAAAAAAAAAAAAAAAAAATAGCGAAACACATCTGCCTCGGAGAATCTAAGAGGGGTGGATTCCAAATACAGCCCCCATTCACTCCTTCCCCCATCACCACTTGGGAGTTGGTGGCCTACGGTGATGGCGTTGGTGCCACCAAGACCTTGTTGCCGACTTGCCCTGGTGCACGGTCCTCTTTTTTTCATTATTTCTGCAACATTCGCGGTCTTTTGTCTAATCTCCACTTTGTTAAACACCACCTCTCTTCTTCTAGACCTCAACACTTGTTCTTAACTGAAACTCAGGTGTGTGAGTGCTCTGACATCAAACCCTACTCTGTTTCCTCCTACTGTCTCTATCCTCAATTTTCTGCCAAAGGTGGGTGTTGCGCATATGTGAGCAAC
>SEYY01010375.1:10000-15334 GCA_009176605.1 Armadillidium nasatum
TATCAGTGTTCACCCTCCGGACTCTGATAATGGCTTTTCTCTAGTTATGATGGTTCAACTGGAGAACTCGCCTCTCAATTCTTTATCGATAAAAATCTTGATCGTTTAGCGCCTCATCTAAAGTCTTGGAGATGCTCCTAGCATACTTGAGTAGCTACACCATTTCTAAACTCCACTGGGTTTTTTCGCCATTATCATCTTTTTCTTTTAGTTTTGTTCAAGTCTTCCGAAGGAACTGCTTGTCTACCAATTTCCACGAGAGTTGGGGAAATGTCGGAATCGTGATAAATTAATGACCGACATGTTCCGATACACGGGGTTTGAAGGTGTTTCAAGTCGAAGAAAGTTGGGAAAATAGTTAAGAGTATGAAGCGAGATAGCCCTCCTTTGACATTTTGGTGATGATACACACTGGTTGGACTTGTAGTTTTACGGCTTTGATTTTAGTAGAAATGATTGCTGCTTCGTGAAAAGGGTCCTTCGGTCAGAGTTTGCGGAGCGTAAGCCGAAGTTATGGATGCGTACCCAAACTAAGGTAATTATCTCTATCATGAATGGGTACACAAACCGAGGTGATTGTCTCTAGTATGGATGCGTACACGTTACCTTTTCCTTTTGATTAATAGCCCCCATTTGTTTTAACGTGACTGTTTTTGAACTTCGGCATCTAGTATTGCTGACTCTACTTTTGTAAACTGTTTTGTCTCTTCCTATTAACTTTTTCCTTTGGCTCCTGATGGATACACACACTCATACCACGTTTCGAAAATGGAGATTTCTCTCAACCCAAAAACTAACGTTCTCTTGGTTTAACTTTTGATCTTTTCGAAGTTTCCGATTTTATCCTATTCCAGATGATTTGGAAAACTTCCTCATTCATCTATCTAATCTTCTTTCTGATCACAAATTGGTTTTCTGTTTTTAACGGTTGACTTGTGACCTCTCCTTTCTTATTTCTAAATAATCTAGAGATTTTTTGGTCATTTCTGTGAATCATTTGTTATGGCTTTGTGCTAGGGTTGGCTAAGCACCACAAAGAACCGAACCCGCAGGTAGTACACCAGCACTGTACCGCATTATCCATAAACGTTTTTGCACAACACCGCACCGCAAAGCACCAGGTTGCTGAAATTGTCCGTCGGCTAACCCCATTTTTTGAACATATTAATAGCATTTGACAGAATCTAGCATAATGATTTTTCTTTTTTAAATTTCCAAACCACTCCTTACTTTTAGTAACTTTCTCTAACCTCTTCTATCTTTTCAGGTCTCTCTACTGCACCTAATAATAATAATAATAATAATAATAAATAATAATAATAATAATAATAAATAATAATAATAATAATATAATAATAATAATAATAATAATAGATCTCCGATTTACGACATAAGTTTTTCCATTATGTTAATAGGTATTCTTTTATTTAGTTTTTGGATTAAATTTTTTGTTTTAGTTCTGGTTTATATATATATATATATATATATATATATATATATATATATATATATATATATATATATATATATATATATATATATATATATATATATATATATATATATATATATATATATATATATATTATCTATCTATCTATCTATCTATCTATCTATCTATCTATCTATCTATCTATCTATCTATCTATCTATCTATCTATCTATCTATCTATCTATCTATCTATCTATCTATCTATCTATCTATCTATCTATCTATCTATCTATCTATCTATCTATCTATCTATCTATCTATCTATCTATGTTTGTTTAATAACTTTGAAGAAGAAAGTTTTATTTATTCTTTTAGATTTAGATGATTGTTTCTCCTCCTCCTCCTCCTCCTCCTCCTCCTTCTATTATCATCATCATCATCATCATCATCATCATCATCATCATCATCATCATCATCATCATCATCATCATCATCATCATTATTATTATTATTATTATATTATTATTATTATTATTATTATTATTATTATTATTATTCATGGAAATTTTTTTATTTAAAGTCGTTTTTTTTTTTTTTTTTTAAGGAAAAATAAAAAAAAAAAAAAAAATAAATTATTTTATATATATATATATATATATATATATATATATATATATATATATATATATATATATATATATATATATATATATATATATATATATATATATATATATATATATATATATATATATATATATATATATATATATATATATATATATATATAGTATATATATATAATATATATATATATATATAATATAATAAATATATATAATATATATATTATATATATATATATATATATATATATAATATATATATATATATATATATATATATATATATATATATATATATATATATATATATATATATATATATATATATATATTATATATAGTTAGAGCAGAAAACTTCCAAGTGCTTTTTTAAGTGATTATGATCTTAAGTATTCGATATCTGATAAAAAAAACATTTAAAAACCAGTTTTCAAATTACTAATTAATTTTAAAAATATATTATATATATATATATATATATATATATATATATATATATATATATATATATATATATATATATATATATATATATATATATATATATATATATATATATATGAAACCTTTAAGAATTATTCTATTGCCTAAGGTGATTTAGGAAAACTACTACAACCTACCTGAATAGAGCTGTGCTCCGTGGATGATGGTATTGATTTATGAAAAGAAATCCTTTGACAAGATATATTTTGTCGGTTTTTATGAGGAAAGGATTTAATTGTTGGATTGTTGAGGTGACCAGAAGTGTGAAATCGGGTATGAGCAACCCGTTGACTATAGGATTATTATTATTATTATTATTATTATTATTATTATTATTATTATTATGAATGGAATTTGCCTTGATTATAATACAGTTTATTTAATATATAATTTATATATATATATATATTATATATATATATATATATATATATATATATATATATATATATATATATATATATATATATATATATATATATATATATATAGAGAGAGAGAGAGAGAGAGAGAGAGAGAGAGTTTCCTATCTCCACACACAGTTTGTGTGCAAACAGTGCTCCCTTTGATCTACGAGGACGCCGTAAAGGTAGATTGGACAGTTCCCTCGAATATTTGCCACTGTAGTACCTATAGAAAAGAAACAAGGCACCAACGTCGCGCAGCAGGGTCAAGTGAATTTGAAAGAGCGAAGCAGTTTATCAGTCTTTTAGCCTTTGACTCAACCCTATCCATAGATATGAGAGCAGTACTCCATAGAAAGGGCAGATGAAGCCCTTGTATAATAGGAGTAACTGAGAAGAAGACTTAACAGCTATGCTCAATCTTACATGTACTCAACTGGTAAAATCTGGACAACACAGTCCACACTCCCTTTATCTGTTTTCCCGACTTCTTTTAACTTGCACACTTTTAAACGCCGTGCATCGAGACACGTCGGCCTGTAACTTCACCAGGTTTTCGGTATATCCAAACTCTGATGGAAATTGGTAGGAGTCTGGCCTTTGTCCACCAGAGTAATATATATAATATATATATATATATATATATATATATATATATATATATATATATATATATATATATATATATATATATATATATATATATATATATATATATATTAATTTTTAATATATATATATATTTATATATATATATAATATATATATATATATATATATATATATATATATATATATATATATATATATATATATATATATTATATATATGAAGATTGGAGGTGAGAAGGTGGTTTTGAGAGGAGAGGAATGGGGGGGGGAGGGGGTGGAGAGAGATTGGAGGAGGTGGAAGAATTCAAATATTTGTAAATGTTGATGAATGGAAAAGTAGGAATAAAGAATAGAGTGGTGGAAGGAATGAAAGTGATGGGTGGATTAAGGGAAGTGTGGAAGAAAGGAAGGAAAAATGTAAAAAGAAATTAAGGTACTAATGTTTGAGTGTATGTGTTGGCCATCTGTAATGTGTGGATGTGAAACATGGGTGATGAATTCTCTGGTGAGGAAAAGATTGAATGTATTTGAGATGAAAGGACAGAGAGCGACATGTGGTTTGAGAATGTTAGATAGGATTAGAAACGGTGGAATAAGGGAGATATGTGATGGAGAAGTGGAATGGTTGATAGAGCAGAGGAAGGTTTACTAAGGTGGTTAATTCCGAGGTTGAGGGAGGTAGAGGCTTAGGAAGGTCAAAGTGGAGGTGGATGGTTGGAAGGGTTTTGAGTTTGGAAGAGGGTAGGAGAGTTGCGGAGGACAGAGGGAGATGGATAGTGGTAGTGAGGGGGGAGGGAAGGTGAAGTGTGTATGTACGTCTGTGAAGGAATTATGGCGGGCACCATCCCACGAAAGGGGGAAAGTGTAAAATATATATATATATATATATATATATATATATATATAATATATATATATATATATATATATATATATATATATATATATATATATATATATATATATATATATATAACATGAACATTAATTTTACCTGATGCTCCTCTGAGGTATAAGACTCCCCTCTTTGTGTTCAAAGTCTCTCTGTAAACTTTTTAAAGCTTTGACATTCATTACAGAGTAAAAGAATTAAGAAAGGACTCGCAATTATGTGTGTGGATTGCATTATTAAAGTTTTAAGGTTTGTTTAAAAAAAATAATAAATATATTAGGGATTAAGATATTTTTTTTCCACGATTGAAAGAGACAAACGTGTTTTCTTTTAGCTCATTTTCCTTTGTTCTGCCTGAAGTGTTTTTGTTGTGTAGGAACGACAGCATTGATCTGTTATATTTATTAGACGATATAAGTAAATTAAAGTAATGGTAGTCTGTAATGTTTGTTTTATTTTAAAAAATTTTTTTCTCCTAATTGTAAGTACAGTAAGAGTGGAATGGCTGTAAGGTATTGAGGTAAATGGTTGTAATGTGTTGACCATGAAGTAATAAGAAAGGTGGCTTGTTAGAAGTGACAAAGTGATTTGTGTAAAGGTCAGTTGTGATTATTTCTCTTAAAAGTTTCCATTTAACCCTAACGAAGTCTTAACAACCCTTTTCGGTTTTAGTTTTATTGGATTTTAAATTGGTTAGTAAGACACGTACAAGAAGGATGGGCATTTTAGTCTCATGGTGTGTGTGGTTATGAATAGAGAGAATCAGGAGATTGAAAGATGGAAAATAATAGTTCTATTTAACGTTTGTGGTATTTTTTTTTATTTTTAAGGTTTTACGTATTATACCTGATCGTAATTTGAACACAAGGCTTAAATTAAAAATAC
>SEYY01010376.1:0-2500 GCA_009176605.1 Armadillidium nasatum
CTATTTTTTAGAGAGTTAAAATTTGCTGTAAGCAATGTCGGGAAAAGATGTGAACCTGCCGTATATGCATAACCTTGTGTACGACTCAAAAGAATCATACTATGAAAGAATTACCTAATCATGGAACGGTTTTTCGTGTGATAACTCAAAAATATGCTACTTTTCTTGTTTGACCTCATATATGTAGGTGATTTTATAATATTAACTAATTTTAATTACAGGATAATATGCATATGTTGAAGACTCCTAGACAGTTATTATATTCTTCAAGAATTCTAACTCCTGATTAGTACAGTTCAACAAGTTCCTAACAACATCAAATTGAGACAAATTTTCGTCAATCCATTTCAAACCAAATTATTATTTTTTTTTTTTTTTAGATAAAAAGTGTGAGTGCCAAAGAGTAAAAGGTTGTTGTGATCAATTTTATTAATTCTGCATGTTGAAAGGAAAAAAATATTTAAGGAGCATTTAATTGGAGAGAAATTCTATCAGAATAATTATAATTTAAAACAGAATATTAGAAAACAGTTAAAACTATTTCAAAAATAATGCCGTCTCATCAAAATTAGAAGAAACATTTTTTAAAAGATATAATGAATAATAATCGTAATACTCGTAGTTCATCTGTTCCTCATAAATAATGATTTGAAGAATCTCTCTTAATTGAACTTGGCTTGGACTTTTGAACGTCATATTTGAACTTTGATTTTAATCTTTAAATTACAGGAAAGGAATATCACTCTTAAAAGCTTCAAAGTTTCGTGAATTCTGAAAACTTTTTTTTGAAACAAAGTAAAAAGTTTTAATCTTCGTCAAAAGTATTAAGCCTGAGACTCATAAAATATTTGCACTTCAGTCTTTATCACGATAGACTGTTTCGACTTTTATAAGAAAAAACTTTTAGTTTTATATTTAAATTTTCAAAGAAAAACGTAAAAGAATAATTAAATCATTAATTTTACATATATATATATATAATATATATATATATATATATATATATATATATATATATATATATATATATATATAATATATATATATATATATATATATATATATATATATATATATATATATATATATATATATATATATATATATATATATATATATATATATATATATATATATATATATATATATATATATATATATATATATATATATATATATATATATATATATATATATATATATATATATATATATATATATATATATATATATATATATATATATATATATATATATATATATATATATATATATATATATATATAATATATATATATATATATACTCATTAATTTGTATTAGATATGAATTTTTCATAAAAACCTCTTAAAATCGACTCAAATGATTGAGATATCATTCAAGCCCAAGTTCTTCCCTATTCCCTATTCCAATGATCAGAGCACAAATGTCAAGCTTTTTAACTTTTAACCTTTATAAATGGTTCTGTTTTAATATATATATTATATATATATATATATATATATATATATATATATATATATATATATATATAATATATATATATATATATATATATATATATATATATATATGCGAAAAAATAAACTATAAAATTGAATCAAAAACCTTTTAGAAAAATACTTCTAAAGAAGATAATTTTTCAAATTATTTTAGGGAGAATCTTCCTGATCTTCAATTTCTTTCTTCTTTAGATTAATAAAGACTAAAGTTTAAATATATACACTATATATATATATTATATATATTATATATATATATATATATATATATATATATATATATATATATATATATATATATATATATATAAGAAGATACACAGCAAACATACATAACAACAGATAGGTAAACGGAATCGAAATTAGTGAAAAACACGAAGAACTCTATAGGTTTCAATATATGAAAGGCATTTATATTGCCTTATTACATAAAGAAGACCCTAATATTATTTAAACGTTTATGAAACTATACTTCTGTATTAAATAAACCAATCTCTCTGTTGGCACTTATCAGCTCCTTTCTGTAACTAAAGTAAGAAGATAAAACAATGTACTAATCCCAACAAATAAACCCATTCTCTTAAATGCATATAATATACAATCGACGAGGCAATAATTCTTTTAACCTAAGAACAGTACACCTTTATGAGAGAGAGAGAGAGAGAGAGAGAGAGAGAGAGAGAGAGAGAGAGAGAGAGAGAGAGAGAGAGAGAGAGAGTTCCACCACTAAAAGACAGAACCCCTTTCAAGGAAGGGGCCTAAAAACATTCACTCGAATGCATCGTAATTCTAGTCTCTCAGATGAACACATGCGCAAGTTTTAAAGTGCGCAAGATTTAATACTACAGGATAAACAGATGATAAATTAAATAGGACTAACTTGGCAGAACAGGAGGAGAGACCAGATCGAGCAAGCCTAACCTCGCCAATCCTTACGCAAAATTCTCGTATAGAGATGCTTACCTCACTTGAATGCTCCTCAAAGGTGATGGTAAGCT
>SEYY01010376.1:7500-10494 GCA_009176605.1 Armadillidium nasatum
ATATATATATATATATATATATATATATATATATATATACAGAAAGCCACCACTCACGGGCAGAGTCCTTTTCAAGGAGGGGGCACACACATAAGGAGAAAATTCCTTTAGACACACACAAATATCGGCACAACCCTCAGGTGTGCACAGACGGAAGCCTTGAAGAGAGGAATATTAAATACAGGAGGAAAAATAGATGATGGTAGAGAGTTCCACAGAATAGAGTTGACTGGAAAGAAGGAGGCACCACAACGGCCTAGCCTGGGGTTTCCTACGTCCACACAAAATTGGTGCGAAAGCAGGGTACCCCTTGTGCAACGAGGACGACGCAACCGTGGAGGAATGCGAGAGGCCAATTCCCTCGAGCACATGCCATTGTAATACCTATAGAAAAGAGAGAGCGCGCCAACGTCACGTCGCAGAGATAGAGGGTCAAGAGAGTTTGATAGTAGGGGACAGTTTATTAATCTTTTAGCTTTTTACTCAACCCTATCCAGAAGAGAAGAGGAGCCGGAACCCCTCCAAATGTGAGAACAGTACTCCATACAAGGGCGAATAAGACCCTTATATATTTGGATTAACTGCTCAGAAGGAAAAAATTCCCTTAATATGAACAGAACCCCCAGCTTCTTGGAGTCCGCTTTAGCAACCATTGTGATATGTGGTTTCCAATACAGTTTGTTGTTTATGTTAAGACCAAGAATATTAATGTTGTTTACAGGTGAGACGGGAGAGCCATCGAAGAGGATAGGAAAGTTAGGAGGTGTTTTTGAGAGGGAGATGTGAAGAAGTTGAGTTTTTAAAGAGTTGAATTTCACAAGGTTGCTATGACCCCACCGGGAAATTCCATCCAGATCGGCAAGAATAGAATCGGAAAGTAATAAGACGAGAAGTAACTGTAGAAGCAAAAGAGGGAGCAGATTTGAAATAAGTAGAAGACTGTAGAGTTTGAGTCATCAGCAAGAGTGAACAGAGTTAGAAGTGCAGTTGAGAAGATCGTTAATGAAAAGTAAGAATAGAGTTGGAGATAAACAGATCCTGAGGAACACCACAGTTGACTGAAAAGGAAGGAAGAGGTCGCTCCATCTACAAAGCCGAAATGGAACGATCTGAGAGAAAACTAGACAAGAGTAGAAAAGGGAAGGAGGAAACCCAAAGGAAGGGAGCTTGAGAGCAGTGACGCTTGCCATACCCGGTCGAAAGCCTTGGATATGTCAAGCGCCACCACACAAGACTCCCCAAAGTCCCTAAGGGCAGAAGACCATAGATCAGTAAGATAGGAAAGTATGTCACCAGTTGACCTCGAGCGTCGAAAGCCATACTGGTGATCAGAGAGAAGAGAATGAGACTCCAAATGATCCAGGAAATGAGAGTTGAGGAGATTTTCAAAAATTTTAGACAGAACACAAGTGAGAGCTATAGGTCGATAGTTAGAAGATCATCAGAACGGCTACCTTTTTCGGGATCGGTTGAACAAATGCACGCTTCCAGCATAGAGGAAATATTAGTATTGACATAGAGAGTAGAGCTGAACGAGGACAGGGGCCAACTCGGAAGCACACTCCCTCAGAACACGAGGGGGAATGCCATCCGGGCCACTGGCCTTCCTGACGTTCATAGATTTCAGGATCCCATGCACCCGATCATGAGTAATTATAGGTAGAGGCATGGACACCTGAGAGGAGAAGGAGTAGGAGGAGGGATGCCAGAATCGAGCAGGGTGAATTTGATGAAAAAAAGGAGGCCAAGAAATTTGCCTTTTCAGAAGGAGTATTAGCTACAGAACCATCAAAGCGAATAAGAGGAAAGGAAATTTACAGAAGTTGGTTTGAGATATTTTTGACAAGAGGCCAGAAATTTTTATCAGTAGGAGAGCCATGGAGGTCAGCGCACTTCCTTTTTATGAAAGTACGCTTAGTCCGTCGAAGAACATCCCTGCAACGATTCCGAGCTGAATGAAAATTAGCAAGAGTGATAGGAGAAGAGTTTTTCCATTCACGATAAGCATTGTCTCTCTCCCGAAGGCAAGAGAACAATTGCCATCGAACCAAGGATTTTGAGGAGAAAAAGATTTAGTTGAAATGGAATGAATCTGCCAATTCCGTCAAGGATTACGGCCCCTACCTTTTAGCAGAGACAGAAGCGTCCCCCGAGACAAAGCAAGATTCACTCCAATGATAGTTAGCAAAGAAGCGGCGCATTGCTCCCCAATTAGCCCGATTAAAGTGCCAGAAAGTACGTTTAGGGCATGGTGGAGGTGTTGGAGAGAAAGCATTATAACTAAGAGCTATAAGATTATGGTCAGAGTTACAAATAGGAGGGAAAATGGTGTATTTATAACTAGAAGGATAGTGGTGAAGCATAAATCAAGTGTATTCAAGAATTGGTTAGGACGATCTGGAATGTGTGTGGGTTCCCTAATCAACTGCTCTAGATTTAAGAATGCTGAATGATTTGGCCTCCCTCCCACCTGTATCAGTATGAGAGGAACCCAACCACTCAGTGTGGTGTACGTTGAAATCCCCTAAATAGAGGACTTCAGCATTTGGATACATATATATATATATATATATATTATAATATATATATATATTATATATATAATATATATATATAATATATAATATATATATATAATATATATATATATATATATATATATATATATATATATATATATATATATATATATATATATATATATATATATATATATATATATATATTATATATATATATATATATATATATATATATATATATATATATATATATATATATATATATATATACTATATATATATATATATATATATATATCTATATATATATATATATATATATATATATATATATATATATATTATATATTATATAATATATATATATATATTATATATATATATATATATATATATATATATATATATATATATATATATATATATATATATATATATATATATATATATATATATATATAATATATATATA
>SEYY01010378.1:0-11652 GCA_009176605.1 Armadillidium nasatum
TATATATATATATATATATATATATATATATATATATATATATATATATATATATATATATATATATATATCCCGTCTGGTGGGGAACTGCAAAAAGCCTCCTTAACTTCAACCAGAATTGGGAAAATTCCATAACTAGGTACAAATTGGCTTAAGATGTCCCAATATCCAGTGTTTGAAAGTGTGCAAGTGAAATGAAATTGGGAAAATAGATAAAGGGAGTAGTAAGGGTACTGATCGTTTGTTTGTAGTTAAATGTACAATGTAGAAAAATCAATAAACAAAGGTACTAAATAAATGGTTCTTCCATTAGTTAAGTTCATGGATTCTGAATGAGGAGTTGCTTATATTCATGCAAGATGGTGGACTCTGCCATTAAGCAAAATCAGTAAAATAATTTTCAAACATAAGCAATACCAATCTCTTGCCTTGGCCTGGAAATTCTACGGATATGAATCCAATGAAAATTTATAAGAGTTGGTAAAGACGGGATTGGAAAAGAAGATAATTTCCACTGAAACTATGCTCATTGGGAAGATATTTATAACTAAGGTGTAGACCATCAATAAAACCTGCAGGAGAAGGTACAGATACACACTGATAGCATGCCTAAAAGAATCAAGGTTTTAGTTGCTCACCAATGAAGTTTAACAAAATATTAAATTTAAAAAAAAAATTTACAACTAATGCTTCAAATTTTTTGAAAGGCCAAAACGTACTGAATTTTTCATAAATTTCAACAATAAAGTGTTTTAATTAGGCCCTAATTGTTAATATTCAAAGTGTGTTATGAATATTATTATTAAATAAATAAAAATGCAAATGTAGACAATATTTTATGAGAAATCAAAGGTGTGTCTTATAATTTGAACAGGATATATATATATATATATATATATATATATATATATATATATATATATATATATATATATATATATATATATATATATATATATATATATATATATATATATATATATATATATATATATTATATATATATATATATATATATATATATATATATATATATATATATATATATATATATATATATATATATATATATATATATATATATATATATATATATATATATATATATATATATATATATATATATATATATATATATATATATATATATATATATATTATATATATATATATATATATATATATATATATATATATATATATGGCACATTTGTATTTCAGTTGGTACCCTAACTTTTGAGTTTCGATATATCGATAGACCGGTATGGAATGATATATCGATATATATCGATATATCATTCAATATTGGTCTAGCGGTATATGGAAACACAAAAGTTAGGTTAGCAACTGAAATACAAATGTGCGTTACTTTTTTTTTTCGTTTTTTAGTAAAACCTAACCTAACCTAACCTAACCTAACCTAACCTAACCTAACCTAACCTAACCTAACCTAACCTAACCTAACCTAACCTAACCTAACCTAACCTAACCTAACCTAACGTAACGGCCATCAAACCTAACCTGTATTTACACCTACGGTCAGCAAGTTGGCCTAACCTAGACTAAGACCTAAGCCAGGCAAGTTCGCAATAAATAAAAAGGATTATAGTTTTTAAAGATATTTTAGATCCTTCTAACCAATTTCCTTTTCTGACTGAACAAGTTTTCCTACAATTTTTTACAGGACACCTCCAAAGAAATAAGTTAGTTCGGTGAACAGTAATAGTCATCCAATGTTCATTAATACATTTTTTTTCATTAGGTATTATATTATGTTGTTGGAAAAAATGTATAGCACTCTTTTCATCTTTGATGTTGCTATAAAGTTCAAATAGATCAATCATAACTGAAATTATAACCAAAATTAAAATTAAAAATTAACTTTAAGTTTAACACTTAATCTAGACGTAGCCAACTCCGTTTAGGTTACACGAAATATATAATTCTACGAGTGTTAATGAAACTCCAATATAATTAACTTTAAAAACTCTTTCTAATACACTTGATTGAAACACTCTTTTAAACTAAAAATTATTAAAATCTTTAAAAAATACAATTAAATTTGAATAAACGCAAAAGACATCATACACATGTAATGAGATGATTACAACTGAATAAGAAATGTATCATAATAGCATATATTTACGATTTATATCGTCAATCAATATATCGAAGAAACAATTATATCAACAATCGATATATGAAGAACCACCTGAACTACAATTGACCCATCATATATATATATATATATATATATATATATATATATATATATATATATATATATATATATATATATATATATATATATATATATATATATATATATATATATATATTATATATATATATATATATATATATATATATATTTTTTTTTTTTTTTATTTTTTTTTTTTATTTTATTTTTTTTTTTAGTACTTATATTATGGTACTATAACATGTAATGTAGTTTAAGGTGAAAATTTGTGCAAAACCTTATCCTATAATTTAAAAAAAAATTTTTTAGTTCAGAAAATTTGTTAAAAATTTGAGGCCATTTTTTTTGTAAAAGTGTAAGATATTGGCGAGAGAAAATCGTAACACTTAGGAATATTTACGCAAGAACATCCATTAATAACATCCCTAAGGTAAGCTATACTTAAATATAATTCAAATTCTGTGCGTAGTTTTAAGGAAAAACATTGATTTTTACTCTGGGGTAAAATGGGTCACTCACTTTTTGAAATAATAATACAGTTTTAGTAATGATTTTTTTTTTATTCTTCAACTTACAGATGCCACGTCACTATGAAAAGAAAGAGGGGACAAGAAGAATTATGTACAGGCAGGATGATATTGCCAGAGCCATGATTGATGTTCAAGAAGGGATGTCGATTCGGGCAGCAGCAACTAAAAATAATGTACCACATGAAATACTCAGAAGACGTTTAAGTGGGAACGTAGCAAATCCTGGACGTTCTGGGAGAGATACAGTGTTATTACCAATGGAAGAAGAGACACTAGCCCAACACATTGCTGTCATTGGAGATTATGGTCTTGCCTTTGAGATAACAGTCCTTCGAAGGTTTGTCAAGGATTTCTTAATTGAGAAGGGAAGAAGAATTGACCGTTTTGCTGATGGATTTTCTCCTGGTATTGAATGGGTTTATGGATTCCTAAGTAGAAAAGCTAACCTACTATCAAAGTGGAAGTGCCACTCCAGAACCCATTACTCCTGCCTTCATGGATTTCATCAAGAATGTAAAGGAAACATCCACTGAACAACCAAAAAGAAAAAGAGGTAGAAAACTTTTTGTAGATCCTGGAAAAAGTGTGTCCTTGAAAGACCTGCAAGATGCCTCTACATCAGGTACCAACCAGAGAGATACACCTCAAGAGGAGATTCAAGATCTGCCTGAACTTCCTGACTTAGAAGAAAGTTTTGATGAAACATCATCAGAATTTAATATTGGTGACTATGTTTTAGTAAAATTCCAGCAAGGAAAACTTAAACCATACTTCTATGTTGGAAAAGTACTAAGCCAAATTGATGATAAAGTAAAAGTAAAGTTTCTGCGAAAAGCTGAAAGAGGGAAGCATAATGAAAATGAGATCGCTTTTAAAGACCCAGAGAATGTAGATATATATTGACATAGAGAAAGGTCAGATAATGAAGAAAATGATAATAAAGGACATTAGAAGAGGATTTATACTTTTTTAGAAATACCTGCAAAGGACTAACAGTAAGATAGAAAAGGACTTTCATGAGTGACCCACTTTACCCCAAGGTGACTCATTTTACCCCAACGCCATTTTTCAAAATAGACATTTTTTAAAAATTGTTAAAAATAGTCAAGTAGGTAATTTTATACTGTCAAATGGCTAAAACAGCTTAATGTCGAAATTTATTAAGTGTTTCATTTAGCAAAATTTTTTCCAACCCATTTTTATTATTTTTCTTCAATATACATTACATTTCCATTTTATATTTTAAATAACTAAAAACCAGGTAAGAGATGAAATATACATATTTACCAATATTTTAAAATAATGAAAATTTTAATATAATTTTTCAATTTCATTGTTATCTTCAAATTTTCTTTAATCATCATCACCAAATATTATTAATTGTTCCATCACTATTAAAACCTTACTCCATTTTTCCAAAATTTCAATATTTTTGAAATATATAATTCTCCAACTCTTTCATTTATACATAAACCCTACTTTTCCATTCCATTACTGCCCTGCACTCAACCTTGAAAAAAAGAGATAGGCCTAATGTTAATATGCCTAAGTGGCTTTATATGGTCTATAATTTTTTTTACATTCTATTATTATTGGCTTAAAAGTATGAAATTTTTGTAAATTTTTGCACAATATAGATATATTAAAAACTAACCGCATTCAGTTATTTATTATTAGGCCTATAAGGAAGATTCTGTAACATATGTAAGGGGTGAAATATATAAAATTTAAAAGAAAATCAATAAATTTCTGATTTTGATATTTCTTATTCCAGCTGAACTCTCAAACTTCCCTTTAAGTTTAATAATATCACAATAATCTTACGCAAAATATGATTTTTAAAAATAAATTCTCAAACCTAGACCTACACCAAATTTTTAATCAATAAATTTATTTATCATGTTTACAGTTTTAGGGTTTAAAGTCACCTGATTATACAGAGAAAGAAGAATACAGATTAGTCATTTTAGAGAAATAGTTATAATATCAGTAACCAATCATTGATTCGCTACTCACTAAAGCAGCCAATAGTAATTTAAAGAACTCTTGTTGGCATGACAACCAGTTTTAAGTTTTGAAGGATTTATCGAAAAGTCCTTGAGTTCTAAATTTTTCCAATTTACAATTAAAGCGAGTTTTCTCTGGTCATGAGATGTTATAGAACGGTTTCGCATGGCTGTTTTTTTAAAATCGGAATTTCATGGAGATACTACTACGTATTTTATTAAACCTAAGGCATCTTTATTCACGGAGAAAATCTCATGTATTATGTTAAGTTGAGACCACTCATTTTTATTATTTACTTCAAATTATTTAAAAATTTTAAATTTTTTGAAATTTAAGATGATATTAATTCATTTAAATGAAATTCCTTTCGTTTTAAGTATCTGAAATTTTGGATAAAAACGGCTAAAAAATTGCGATAATATTTAATATTAATTACTTTTACATACAATTTTAAATGTTAAAACAAAAATAAATAATAAACAAATTCATGGGCCTCTTAAAAAATGTCCCATCCCAAAATTCTACAATAAAAACAAACGAAATTTAAGATAACAGGAGAAATCTACTCAATTACAATACCCTACCATATTCACCAACTCAAAAAAAGTTAAAAAGCAGCAGTTCATTTTATTTACACAACAACCACTATATACTTAAAGGTAAGGTATAGTCCAAATCAGCACAAAAAGAAAAGCAACAACATATTAATTATGTCATTCCAAATAAAACCAATACCATTATTGGTCTCCAATACAGTTGAAATTTCAAGCAACACTTTATCATATACAAATATGTTTTTGAAAGGGTAGATAAACAATGAATTAACTATCAAGCAAAATAAACACTTGCATAGGTAAGACTGGTTTAACTTGCAAGCAAAACGACAAAAAAAAAAAGTACGTGCTTAGGTTATCAAGGAATAGGGGAGGGGGTACCCAATGCACGGAAAACCACATAAATCCCACTGACAATGTATGCAGTTGTGCTCAGTTTAATTATGTTTTCCTTCATCAATTATATTTGAAACTATATACAGTATATATATATATATATATATATTATATATATATATATATATATATTATATATATATATATATATATATATATATATATATATATATATATATATATATATATAGTGTGTGTGTGTGTGTGTGTGTGTGTGTGTGTTGTGTCCATCCACTGGTGATTGAATTTCCTCGGCATATTATTTTTCATGATAACGAAAATATAAATATAAATGATAATATTACATAGAGCAGGTCACAGTGAAAGACAACATACTTACTTATAGTGTGCAATAGGCATCGTCGTGGAGAAATCTATTGTTTGTGTTGTTGAACGTTATTGTTCAATATATTTTTTTTAATTTTTATTATTTCCGACACGTAATATTTGTGGTTAATATTATTTCAAATTATCCATGGTTTAAGCAAAGAAAAACAAGATATTACTTGACTAAATAAGTCGCATAGTTTTATTATTTCACAAGAGAATATCACGAAACTAATGTGTCTTATGACTATGCTGTCTAATGATAGCATGAAGACGTATAAGCTTCGTCACCATTTAAGATAAGACACAGCGAAAGGAAAAATAAATCAGTGGATCATGTCTGAAAACTACTAGACAATTTACAAGAAAGACATAAACTGGATCAGATGTTTAGTGAACAATTATAAGCATCATATGAAATCTGCAAAATAATAACAAAATCTGGAAAGCTACATAGAATTGGTAAAACTGTCATCTTACCATCGATATCAGGTGTACTTTAAAAAAAAAATAAAAAAATAATGCACGTGAAATTACCGACAACATTCTTTTGAACAATAACATAATATTCAGACGCATTAATGAAATGTCTGAAGATATAAAAAATCAACTTATTGCACAATTATGCAGATTGCAATACAGTTCGATGAATCAACTTTGATGGGTATTGAAGCACTTTTATTGGCATATGTAAGATATTTGGATGATAATGAACTCTGCTTTTTTTGCAAGATTCCTCAAAGCAGATACTAAAGGTGAAACAATATTTAAGGAAATACAGTTTTACCTTAGAGGAAAAACTATTCCACTCGAAAATTTATTGGCTTGTCCTACTTATGGCGTTTCTTCCTCATTTAAAAAATGTATTTCCAAAAGTATTTTGTATAATTGCGTGATTCACTGCCAACTCCTGGTGGCGAAGAGATAGAGTGGACGTCTTCATAAAGCCTTAACTCTTGTAATAATAGCTGTCAACCTCATTAAGATTAATTCCATTCAAGATCGTCTCTTTTGTGATGAAAATGAAGAAGGATTTGATCTTCTTGTACTTCATACAGAGGCACGATGGTTGTCTAAAGGCAATTGTCTCCGTTGCTTCATCTTCCTTTGGGATAGTAGTGTATAATTTTGAAAAACTGGATTCTCTTAATAAGCTGCTGCAAGGACATACTTTTGGTTTAATATCTAGCAAAGAAGACATTAATGCATTCATGGGAAAAATCAAATTGTACGGTCTTAATATCTCACTCCGTGTGTTTGACTTAGTTTCAAAACCTTACTTCAGTTAGCAGTGTTGATTGTGTTGTGTATGTTGAGCATTTAAAAAAAATTATGAAGACGTGCAAGTTCAGTTGAAGGCTTTATTCGGTTGATTCCATTTGAGGTAAATGTTGTTGATGCTGAAATTGATTTACAAGAGAAACTTGTTGAATTGCGGTCTGATGAGACAATCCGAAGTCTATTCAAAAAGGAAAGCATGATGTATGGAAGAATAGGGACATTGCATGTAAATATCCGCTTTTTATGGGAGAATCCTAAAATATATGTCATTGTTTTATCATCATCTTATCTTGTGGAATCTGGCTTTTGTCGTGTAACACAGTTGTTAAAAAAAATCGTAATCGATTTGATATAAAAAAAAGGGGTGATCTTCGTCTGACTCTCACAAAATTGGAGCCAGATATTAAAATGCTAATATCAAAACATCAGTCATAGGGATCTCATTAGCTGGCTTTTTAATATATATATATATATATATATATTATATATATATATATATATTATATATAATATATAATATATATAATATATATATATATAATATATATATATATATATATATAATATATATATATATATATACTATATATATATATATATATAATATATATTATAATATTGTGCATACGCTTACTATCGTTGAAAAGAGTGTTATGACTTTGAAAACGTATCTGTTCCTACATAATTAGTGAGGTCTGCAATGGCCGAAATGAACCAGTTCATTTTTTTTTGCGATTAAATTTTCCTTTCCTTAAAAACAACAGTTCTATCATGCTAGTTCACTTATCCTATTATCCTTTCACTCCTCTTAATATTTCTTTCATAAGAGCTTTGAATCATTGCAAAAATAAAAGCCACATGACCTCCATGATTCACCGTCAGACATATTCTTCTTTCTTCTGACCTCTTGTCATTGTCAAAAGCACTTTCTTATTTACTCTGTAGCTAACAGTAGCTGAAAAAAAAAAATAAATTTCTTTTTCCTTTTTCATCTAATTCAACTCTCAATGACCTCGAGAAACCCCTCTTACTCCTACTTCTCTTAGATATCTAACGTCGTGTGATCAAATGTGACAAGTGAATGTGTTCCTGACATCCCTATCAGAGTTTTTGAAGTGTGTACATTTGACACAGTACAGTCCCTAACTTTTAACTATATTCTCTGTGCCTCAATGAAAACACTTTCACTCAGTGATGTCCAGCATAAGTTCAATATTTTCCGAAGTTGGATAACTGCTCTGAACCCTTTTCCTCTTATCACTAATAACATAACAAATAACTTCTGATTTGAAATTTAAAAAGGAAAATTTAAAAACTTAATAATTATATTTTTATAAAATATGAAATGAATAAGAATTTTTTTTCTGTAATATTTTATGATAAAATTTAATAAATAAAATTATTGAAGTAAACTATTAACAAATATCAAATATTTAATCTTTGAAATTATGATATAAATTGTTGTATAATTGATGAACATTTTCACATACACATACGCGTGCGCGCACGCACACACACATTATTATTATTATTATTATTATTATTATTATTATTATTATTATTATTATTATTATTATTATTATTATTATTATTATTATTATTATTATTATTATTATTATTATTATTATTATTATTAAATTTTAACAAACAAATCAAATAATAACATTATTCAAAGTATTCAAAAACTTATTGTACGTCTACTGAGTTGCAACATAATTTTTATAGTCATTATTCAAAACAACTTAAAACTTATTACAATTTCATCTCCTAAATGAAATACACAACGCAATGAACAAATAATACAAATGAATTCCTGAGAATAAACCACCTAAATAATCAAACTGAAAGAGGAATAATCCTGCGAAAAAACACCAGTCAAATAAATTCCTTTCTACAGAATTACTAAAGGAAAACAAGCAGTAAGTAATTCCTCAATCATACTATATAATATAAAAATAGTAAAATCGTATGAGCGCAAAATTAAAATAATATTTACATAAATTAGTGCTGAATTATTATTATTATTATTATTATTATTATTATTATTATTATTATTATTATTATTATTATTATTATTATTATTATTATTATTATAATTATTAACCTTATCTATGTCTAGTTTTCTTTCTAATCGTTCCATTTCTGCTGTTGTTGATGGAGCGACTTCTTCTTCCTTTCCTGTCAATAGTGGTGTTCCTCAGGGCTCTGTCTTGTCTCCTACTCTATTCTTACTTTTCATTAATGATCTTCTTAGCTCCTTCATCTAACCCTATACATTCATATGCTGATGACTCAACCCTCCATTCTTCTACTCATTTCAAATCTGCTCCTTCCTTTGCATCTAGAATTGCTTCTCGTCTTCATCTTTCCGATTCTATTCTTGCAGATCTGGATAGAATTTCCCGGTGGGGTCGTCTCAACCTTGTGAAATTCAACTCTTTAAAAACTCAACTTCTAGAAATCTCCCTCTCAAAGACACCTCCTAACTTTCCTATTTCTTTCGATGGTTCTCCCATCTCTCCTGTAGACAATATAAACATCCTTGGCCTTCACATAAACAAAAAAATGTCTTGGAAACCTCATATCACAATGGTTGCTAGGGCGGCTTCAAAGAAGCTGGGAGTTCTGTTTAGACTGCGAGAATTTTTTTCTTCCTCGCAGTTACTCCAATTATACAAGGGTCTCATCCGCCCTTGTATGGAGTACTGCTCTCATATCTGGGGTGGCTCAGGTTTCACCCGTCTTTTGGATAGGGTTGAGTCAAAGGCTAAAAGACTTATAAACTGTCCCGCTCTTTCTAATTCTCTTGACTCTTTATCTTTGCGACGTGATGTTGGTGCCTTGTCTCTTTTCTATAGGTACTACAGCGGCAAATGCTCGAGGGAACTATCCACCCGCGTACCTCCACCTTTACGGCGTCCTCGCAGCACAAGGGGTGCAATGTCCGCGCATCAATTTTGCGTGGACATAGGCAACTCCAGGCTTGTCCGCTGTGGTGCCTCTTTCTTTCCTGCCACCTCTGTTTTGTGGAACTCTCTTCCATCTTCTGTATTTCCCTCTACATTTAATCTCAATTTCTTTAAAGCCCGCGTCTGCGCTCACCTAAGAAATTTGCGTTAGGTGGGTTCTGTAAGGGTGGTTTTCATTTTTTGGTTTTGTGCTCTTTTACTTTTATTTTATTCTTTTAACACCCCCTCCTTGAATAGGGCTTTGCCCGTGAGTGGTGGTGAAGTGTTAAAAAAAAAAAAAAAAAAAAAAAAAAAAAAAAAAAAAAAAAAAAAAAAAACTATATTTACAGAACACTTTAACTTTCCACTCAAATATAGTTATGGAAGTTAGACGCTAAATTAATATATATATATATATATATATATATATATATATATATATATATATATATATATATTATATATATATATATATATATATATATATATATATATATATATATTATATTTATATATACTATATATATATATATATATATATATATATATATATATATATATATATATATATATATATATATATATATATATATATATAATATATATATATATATTTTTATGTTTCTCTCGGTGGGCAAAGGCCGGAGGTCTACCAAATTCCACCGGAGTTGGGAAAGATCTATTATCATGGTCGATGGTGGCCGACGTGTCCAGATACACGGCGTTTGAAAGTATGCAAGTCAAAGGAAGTTGGAAAACAGATGAAGGGAGTGTGTTCCAGACTTTTCCAGTAGAGTATATGTAAGACTGAGCATAGCGGTTAAGTCTTAAGTTATATATATATATATATATATATATATATATATATATATATATATATATATATATATATATATATATATATATATATATATATATATATATATATATATATATATATTATTATTATATAATATATAACTATATATATATATATATATATATATATATATATATATATATATATATATATATATATATATATATATATATATATATATATATATATATATATATATATATATATATATATATATATATATATATATATATATATATATATATATATATATATATATATATATATATATATATATATATATATATATATATATATATATATATATATATATATATATATATATATATATATATATAACATATATATTCCAATCCGTGGTGGTTTTGAGGTCTGCAAATTGGTGGACATTTCTTTGGTATTTTTACACCACTTGGATTTTTGCTTCTAAATCTGAAGGGAAAGAAGATATATATATATATATATATATATATATATATATATATATATATATATATATATATATATATATATATATATATATATATATATATATATATTATATATATAT